>JZLH01S0000648.1:2269-21814 GCA_001188425.1 Eucidaris tribuloides
ATGATGTTTAACGGTGTCTTTAAAATGCAAGTCGATACACATTTGGTGTTAGCGTCCCAGCAGCTACAGGTTGTATGGTGGGTGTGAATCCACATCGAGTTGGTGTTTCTGGGTTGCTGTTTTTCTTTTGCTTTTTCAGTTGTGCGTTGTCAATTTTTATGTATTTAGATGTGACTATTGAATTCATTAGGACAGTTCAGTTCAGTTCATTTTGGTTTTATTTCTGCATTTCTACATATCAAAATTAACAATAATTACAAATCAAGTCAATAATCATATCATTAAGTCTTTACACTATTTCAGGAACAATATATAATTTAAACATTTCAAGTTCATAAACCATCAATAACGATACAAAAAACAAATGATACATTATATAATGATATTGTTAATACAATTGCAGTATTGTTTGTTTTTTCACTGTCTATAATATAATTTGATAGTATATACACATTTTGAATAATTCAGAATAATTGACATTACATTGATATTTCAAAGAACTATAAGGAAGCTATTTGAGAGTATTTATAAATTCTTAGAAATGATGATGATGATTATTTCCTAGATTTGTAATTGAGATAATTAACCAAAATTTGAATTTGTCGAATTGTGGGGGAATGAAGTATGTGTGATTGAAATGAAATGCAGCAGACCACACAACATAAGCAATAAAAACGATGAAGGCCTGGAAAAAAAAAGAGGGGGGACGTGCAGGATAGGGTGCAAGTTGTGCGGTGTGGTGGGTGATACATGTATAGTTCTTCAGCTTCTCAGTAATACGTGGTGGATTGGGTCAGATTGAACAATGACTTAGGTACTTGTAGAATATTGTTGTAAATACATTAAATTAATCGTTATATTGAGACAAAATAAACTTTTTGGCGTTTACAGTAGAGTTATTAAAGTAATTTAACCCGTTGCCACCTAGATTTTGTAATCCCAAAGAGTTGATACATAGTACACCCGGTTTCCGTAGCCAACAGGTTAATTACGCAAAGGTAATGGGTAACGGGGTTGTCAACTTCAGGGAATGATTTGGAGGGAGATTCACTTTTGCCTGCCAGTTCTTTTTTTATCTGCCAAATTACTAGCCAAACAACTTCTGACAAGTGGGGGGCAGGGGGCCGACGATGACCAAATCCATTTTTGCCCGCCAAAAAAATTTCACCTGCCAAATTACAAGTTGTTTTAGTTGTTTTGACAAGCTACAACACGTTTGGCAGAAGGTTTTTTCATAAAGCGGGAGATTGGTGGGATGGCGGGAGGATGAGCTCGGTGGCGGGAGGGTTGACAGCCCTGTGGGTAAGTCTCTGCCCACTATCATTTGACTTTGACTTCTACAGCTCCACAGAAATATTTATTTGTCAATAGACTTGGGACCTTATTAATATTAATACACATCATTCTTCACTACAGTTAAAATACTCTAATTAGTCTAAAAATTAGCCTCGGGCCAGCCTCAGCACAACATCGATTTCTACAGTGTATAATACAGTATTTCCATTAAAAGCACTGAAATCTAGAGAGCAATAAATTAATACATAGCTGCTAAAGCCAGCAGTGGTGAATTCATGATCCCATAACCTGTTCCATTTTTCATATTTTAGCTAATCCAATCTGCGAACACACCAAAGAACCCTAAACTTTAGACAATCCGTAACACTTTGAGATTTGCGTGATTGATGATTAACAATTTGCGATGACAAGTATCTATTCCCACAATGATGGGAATAAGGTAATTCAATTCGGTGTGAAAGTAGACCAAGCTACTTGAAAAGTAGTGAGTTTCAGTGGGTAGCCGGTAAAACTCATAAAGCGGAAAGTGTCCGAGCAGGTTGAATAGCTAGTCAGCAATGGTAGTGTCTGGCTGGTTTCGTGTTCTATCTTCGAAGTGCATTGACGGGGCAAGAAAACCTAGATTTGTTCCATCAGAATCCGTCCTATACCACGAAATTTGTCAAATGTTATCACCTATTGTCAAATAACTGGATCATGTACCACTGATGTAATTCATCCATCAAAATGCCATGAAATTTTACAGATCGTTGGACAACAAAATTAGGATGTTATACATCGCAAGGGGTTCTATAACACAGCTTTGGGGATTGTCCATCGAATTCCCCAAATGGAGAAATATTCACAAAAGGAAATGAGACCTCGGTGTTCATTCACACGGCGAGTACAATGCGTACTCACTCCGACGGAACATGCGTGTGTGCATACCACGGGCGTAATAATGCGAAACCCCCGTGTTCTGCTCGCATGGACATGTTGTCAGGGCAAAGTGTAAATACCGGCAGCCGATAGTACAAGATGTCATGGTGACGGCAAAACGGGGCTGACATATTAGGGGCGGTGTTACGTTTCCGCTCGGCTTTCGGCAAATTGTTTTTCCACGCACTAGGGTTTTTTTTAATGATGCAGAAAACATGCCGTGGCAAGAGAGTTCACGATTTTAGTACATTTGATCCAAGAAAAAAAATATCGGAAGAGGCAACCAGTTAACAAGCAGGTAGAACAACGGGCGATGATGGATGCGTCTGACTTTTAATTGTATGGTTTGGAGCAAAATTATTCAGTAACATTTTCAAATACTCCGCTGTCGTCTTTTGCCAAACGCATCTCACGAAACAAACCAGCAATGATGAATGGATGTCTGGGTCACATACAAAGAAGGTGAAAAAGGCTTTCAAAACGAACATAATCAAATTTAGGTAATGATATATTCCTGGAAGTCATGAGATTTATTGCAGAGTGATGCTGCTTAGTAAGATTAGGTTTCCCTAGGCTGTTATTAAAGACAAACAGAATGTTGAGACATAGATGGATGAAGCACTAACAGTAATACACCGACTCACTCACCTGCAACGATACCACACACACATACTAATGACTAAATAGCCACATGCGTTACATGAGCTTTACCAGAAGTTGAAACAGACTTAAATGACATGGAACTCTGACATGGTCCATAGTGACAGGTTGAGAGTCACTCATTTGGACTAACACAATTAGGAAAAAACTTTAAAGGCTACATGCGGAGTTTTAACATTAGCATGCATTTGCACATGCTTGATCAAAACCGTTGTCTACGTTTTTTTAGATATATTCACCTAGAGCTTAACTTGTAAAAAAATGTACAAACTGGCAATCTATAAATCTATATACTGGCTTAAAGTATAACACAGAACACTTCACTGATTTCACTTGACCAAATTTGGTACATGTATGTCTACATGGGAATTTCATACCTTTTGCAGATTCTCCTTTTTGTTAGCTATGCTGAGATCCAAAGTGAGAAATTAATGACTTATAGTCAGCAAATTATGTTCGCAGATAGACCAGAATTCGCAGAATCAGCTGTCGTGATTTATCGTGACGTCATCTCACATGTTGAGGAGGCGTTCTCACATGGCACCACAGCCTTCACCACGAGCTACAACTCGCACCCCGCCAACCCGCCTCCACTCAGGGCAGTCAACCATATACATATGTTCCAGATTCTTACAGATAACCCCTGTAATTGTGAATCGTTAGGATTTTGACTTCGTATCACAGATTTTTGCAAAGGGAGCATTACCCCCTATCATCGGGCTTTGGAAGGAAGCTTGCAAAATTACCTCGCCTATGAAGGAAGAAGTGCCGCAAACTTACTCTAACTGGGGGCCCCTATTTTAGAAATTATTTGGAAAGATTTGAAAACACCCTTAAATTGAATATATTTTGGGGCAAAATGCTGAAAGCCCCCCCCCCCCATTTTCAATTTTTTCTGGGCTTTCAATCCCTGAAATATACCCTTTTCCCGATATGAAAAATGGAAATGGGCGTGTGTTTCAGTTGACCACCTGAGTGGGGGAAGGGGGGGAAGGGGGGGGCGGGGGGCAGCAGCCACAATGCTCCCAACACCAACACATATACACTTCCACATCATTTTTTTTTTGAACTCGGACTCAACCAGTCCTATAAGATAGAACCAGTATGTAATTAATCATGTACTTTAGTGTGATCCAACAATATCAGCATGTGAGCAAGAACTGTACAACATTAATTCCGACCTACTCACTAGAGGGGAACAACTGGGTCAAAACCTATTTAAAGTTCAACGAGGGTTAAGTGCGGTCCTTAGAACGCTGTTCTTTTGACTTTGCCGAACTCTTCATTATCAGGGGAACCCACAAAGCCCGTGATCCCGCGGCGCACCAATTCCTGCGACCGCATTAAAAATGAAAGCCATAAAGAATTCATTTACAGCTCTCGTGCGAAAATTGAATAATGTTTGATCAAGGTGGGCTGTTCTTTTCAGGGGAAGACAATGAATTATTCATGGTGAGGTGTTATACGGCAATTCCCATTTATTAGCTGAGGGTTGTAATGAAATTATACTGGATTTGGGACCCGATTGTGAGCTACAGTGAGTTCCTTTGCAGGGGAGGCCAAATTATACTGATAATTCATAACAAATGCTTGCTTTCTTCTGCACTAGAAGAGAGAGGTGAGAGGGGATCCTCCTCCCACCATAGGAAACTTTTTTCTTTTGGATTTGGTGATGCAAAACATGCATTTTAGCATACTTTAACATGTAAGGCCTTAAAGATTGTGTTTGGGATTTGCAAGTCCATTACTTCCTTTCATTATCAATACCAAACGGTAGTTTAGTACTTACAAATGGTGTGTTGAAAGTTTGAGGTCCATACATCATGAATTTGTTGATTTATGAGAAAAACTAATGACGACATGTTACCAGAATGTTGTTCTTTCCGTGAGTTTAAATGTTGCTCAAATTGCGAATCTCAGTTATGTGTACCGTTGCAAGACCAGCGGAACATACTGATTGGTTAAACAGCTAAACCCCACGCGACCTTCGCTAACAGCTGATCAGACAATTTTGGAACGGTCCGTGCACGTCGACGTCACGGTAAATTTTGAAGTTTAATTGTCCAGATTTTCACCAAAACTACGTATTCTACCCAAAGGTTCTATGACAGGTGTTTATTTATACTAATCTTCACATTGTGAACGATTTGAGCTGATTTCATTCATTTTACCGTTTTCTGACGTGCAAATCCCGTACTCTGTCTTTAATATTCATTTGCATTCAGTAGCAAGAAATCACTGTAGAAGTTTCAACAATCTCATTGTTGTGTCTACTTCGTTTTCTTTTGGTTATTTCACGAAAATTCTTCACTTTTTTGTTTAATTTGCTCAATATTCTGAAATATGGGACAAACAGGCGTCCCGGGAAGGGTTGGTTGGGACGTCGGGACGAAGGCGCAAATATGTGATGTCTGGTCACCCAGCTGTACACACATAGGGGTCCAAGCAGCATACGAAATAACCCAGGGCAGCGGGCGATTTAGCCCTTAGCAAAGCCCAAATCGCCCCCTAAAATCCCCAAAACCCAATTCTTTGGGGCAACCATTTCCTTCAGAATCGCCCTCAGATTTGCTACAAAACATTCACCTTCTTTTTTATTATGGCATTAAAACAAAAATTAATGAAATGGTTGCTTTTATGGATGAAGCACTGGCTAAAACATTGGCAATCTTTCATTGCATTCTTCAAATTCTAAAGTGCAACAAAAAAGTAGCCCCAGTAGTATAAAAATATCCTTCCAAAATTAAAAAATAGCCCCAAGGCTCTAATAAAAATCGCCCTAAAAAAATAAAAATTAATTTCTACCCTGGGTCCAAGGGGACAGGTGTAGTTCCCCTTCCAATTATTTTTTTTTCAAAAGTCCTCTTTTTAGCACTTTTTTAACTCTTAACGTGCCGAAGTCGCAGATCTGCACCAAATAATACACATAAAGCCCACAGAGGTTCAAATCCTGACATGTTAAGAGTTAAAGATTGAAACTGCCAAAAAATCAAAATATTTACATTCTTGACCCCCCACCCCCAAAAAACCCTGTGTATGGCCTTGTCCGCAAATAATGAAATAAATATTGCAAATACAAACAACATTTTAGCTCAAGAATTTCCACAATAACATAGTGAGTGCTTTAAAAGACTGCCTCAGAAATGTGCTATGCCTATAGGTAAAACTTAAATTTCAAAAAGTGCTCAAAAAGAAAACAGAAATGGTTTATCTTCTCTGTAACTTCTTTCTGTTGTTTACTACCTTGTAACAAACAGAATTATGCTGTCATTTTTTCTTACATATTTGTATTATTGATATCGAAGCATATTCTTATCAAAACAAGCAATCCACTTGTATCGGCCACTTCCATACTTTGTATTTACGTCAGTTCGTTTGTATCGTCAAAGACCAATCCTGCTGAATAGGGTAAGACGCACCACAAATACTTCGAGATTCCCGCATGAATACTGCATAGTTACCAAGATTAGTGCCTGTACCCAGGCTCTACATAAAAATGTCAAGGTACACGTCCATTCAAATTGTGCACTGTTTTCATCGAAATATGGTATCGTGAGGCTGGACAGAAGAGTCTAAACATTCATCATAATATATACAACCCATGCACGAGTTTGGTTGAATTCGTTCCCAAGTGGGGCAGTAAATTTTATCCCTTCTTTCTTTTTTCGGTTTCGCTGAGAGGCTAAATTTTTTACGATTATATCGCTGATGCTCTTGTACTACCCTGAGAATACATCATATTAAGTGCACATCTCCAAATATACACACATTTCTATGAAAATAAATTGGCAGGAGATAATATTCCTATCCGGAAACAGCCTATTCACTACCTGCATCCGTGTCCCCAAAGGAAAAAATAGTATTTTTTGGTTAATGTGTAATGCCATTTGGCATTCACTGCTAACATGTGAAACTGCAAGGTATACAAGAACTGATAAGTAACTGTTGTACCATATCGATCAAAACAAACTGTACGCTTGTACAGCACAAAAATAGCACACGCAGGCATCGACCTTTACCTTAAAAAAAGCGTTCCATGATACCCTACTTGACCCTGTTACTCGAATTCATTATGCATTCTGCGCGAAATCCTCAAAATAATCTCCAAATCCCTTCCACACACCGCATGTTTCCCAAAGTACGCGCAACGCAAATTCAACAGGTCTTATACGAGATAGACGGATACAATAGTCACTCTCTAAAATGCTTGAATCGTATCACTTTCACTAAATACTCTGCTTTCAGTTTCTTCAACAATCCATCCATACATATCCCTTTCAAATCTGTTAACTCCATCAGTCCCATTGTAAAATGATGGGTTTATTAGGCCTAAAAAAAATTATGTTGCCCTCAAGTGGGAAATTTTGAACATTGCGTCGGTTGGTCGCTTCTTTTTTTTTTTTTACAACAGCAAAACCCAGAGGTACATGTAACCATACACATGTACCATCTGTACTCTCCAAGTACATTTAGGACAAAACTGTGTGAGTGTCGAGTTTCCTGATATCTTTATGGGTCTTTCAAATGGGCAAAATGCATATAGTGCTGTTTTAAGCCATTGAATAGGAATTTTGGTAAATTCTTCACCCAAATCTGACATTTTCTCCCAAAAATGGTTAATTTGTATATTTTGCATCTGCATTATCGCGACCCTGTTTTTGTTTTTGTTTTTTGTTTTGCATTTTACGGGTGGTCGCTTGAGGGCAACACAACAAATTTTTTTTTGGGGGGGGGGGCCTTATGTGTTAGAGGCATTGTGAAGTCATGAGATTCTGGGGGTTAATGCTAAAAGGGCTGAAGTAATTACACTTTCTTTCATCTGCCCCAGCTTTACATGTACACACAGAGCTGCCAGCACCCATGTATTTCATTCAGGAAGATATTAATTACTAAAATGCACCACAATGGGTAACAATTTCTTTTTTAATTTATCACAGAAATGTTAAATTGTTTTTGGTGAAGATATGGGAAGATCAGTCAATTTAAGGGGAATCTGCTGCAGAATCACAAAGATTTGGCAGATTTGTACATACTGTAGCATGATACGGTGTGTAGGTCAAATCATATTTCTACATTACGAAATTCTTCACATTTGTTTATATTCTTTGTATAAATTCATTTAACCATTGGAGACTAAGTACGAGTTAACTCGTGCTGGGGTCTATGGAAAATGCATATTATAGTGAAAGCAAATCGTCTCCAATGGGTTAAAGCCCAAGTATAGTTTTGGTAATTGGTAAAAAAACTAATTCTTTGCAATTACGTTATTCTTTTTTTTTACATACACCTATATGATTTATCAATGCCCTAAAAATTGCTCACTCTGAAACTCTCCCATTTTTTTTTATAGAAATTACTACAAATGTAAAATGGTCCGGGGGAGAGACAGAGACGAGATAATTCTTGGGAGTCGATGACCACATGACATGCATAACAGCTGTAGTCATCTTCTTTCCGCATGTGCTGGTACTGATTCATTTCTGCGAACTTCTGAGTGGAAATGAACTACCCACTTACCGCCTTCTCGAAATACGTACATCAGTAACACCCTCGCTGTGCCAGAATGGAATTAGGATTATAACTAAATGTATAAATATAGATAAAGATCAAATAATGATAATGAGTCTGAATAGTGAGACTGCTAGATATCCCAAAGCCCTCTATGATGCAGTCTCTTCAAAGGGGGACACGCCCACAAGCCTCAGAGATGTATTGAGTATACAGATAGTCTGTTGGGTACTAGTACATCGGTTAAAAGAGGGTCTTAGGTTAAAAAAATATAAAGGTATATGTGATACTAAGTGCGTCTCTGAAAAAACAGACCCTAAACATAGGCTTATGTTGTGCGGAAGCAATGGGGCGTGATGATTCATACGAAATAGAAGTTCACAAGTAAACGTTGACTTAAGACTGTTACTAGAGCAACATGATTCACTCGTCATTTGGCTGGAAGGTAAAAGCATGACTGTTAAAAAATGTTGAAATTGAAAACCATTTGGAACCGCTTGTTTTGGGGCCTTTGACCCTCGTGCACACCAGCTGTCCGGCAGTCTTTTGTTTTCAGTGAGTGCCCAGGTTCAAAGCATTAGACATAATAAATGATTTTTCACGTTTAGATTTGTAAGTCAGTGGCCACTCCGAGATACATGCATGAATAAGGTTTGCTTATGTTCAATTGAAAGAGTGATAAGTCAAGGTTAGATTTTGAGTCTTATTTCTGCAGTCTATGATCGCCTCATTGCTTCTGCACAATCAAGGCGTTTGTTTTAGGGTTTGTTTTTTTATGGGAGCAGCCTCTGTAGAATCAAAATATTCATGAGTTGAGTGAAAGACTTAAAAGGCAAGGAACTCTTTGCAGCCTCCACTATCACAGCAAAACTTCATGCCGCTTAAGATATTTTTGAACAGATGTATCGTGTGAAGTCTGGGAGATCAGAAATTACCTAGAAATTTGAAAATGCATCCACAGTTGCATAGGTTGATAGGTCCATGGTTAGACGTTGTGAAACCCACTAAACATAATTAATCATTATTATTGCCTTTAGTCATTATTTTAGATGACAGGCGACTAGAAAAGCGACACGTAATCGACTGTTCACCGCAGGCATCCAGTCCTGTGATATGGATATGTGAACAGACACAGGTTTTCACCCTTCTCTTTTCGAGGTTGGAGTGCGTGGGTTCTTTACGTGCTGAGGTGTCTTTCGTGTCTCAAACTGGACTCTTCTGCAATATGTCCTATCCAGGGACGAGGTATGGATAAAGTGCCTTACCAAGGAACAAACCGCCATGGCCCGGCGTGGATTTCGATACCTACGGTCCTCTTGTAGGTCGAGAAACGACAGGTCTTTATCCACTGAGCCATGGAACGCCTCCCGTCAGTTCGAGTAAGTATTGTTCACGTGATAATGTATTGTGCTCTGAGTATAAGCTCCAGTGAGACTTATGAAAAAAAAATTTCATGTTCATGATTATGCATTAACATGTCAGCATATATACATGTACATGGTATGAATCGCATGGCCCTGACTGTAGGGGTCTGTAAAAATGGACTAGCAGACTTGAAAAGTGGAGATGTTGAGCTAATATTGAAATCAAAGTCTAATGATATAATTGGTTTCTAACTAATATACTATATTAGATAGTATATTTAACACCATTTTAATTTCAGGGATAAGACAGAGAATCTTTGACTTTATATTTGAAACACAGGGTGGGCAGTTTGAGACAGAGCAATAATGTACAGAAATCTGACTCTCATCATCTTTGAACATATGAAAAACTGATTGCTTCATTTCTCAAAGTCACTCATCCTCATCATTAAGTAAAGGCAATTAAGTATGAAAATGGCTTCTTGACTTACTGTAATGACATTTTCCTCAAATGTATTCTTTTCTGAAGCATGTTTTCCTGAATAAAATAAAAAAAGAAATCTCTGAAAGTGTATCAAAAGAATTATGAGCTGCGTCGTGGAGGATTATAGGGGGGCGGGGATTTTCGTGCTGCGTATTACTTATGAGCTGATTATTCGTGTGAGTGAAAGGAAAAATGCATAATCCGAAATTATGGATAAAATTGCAGCTATAAAAGAAGATCAAGATTCTCAATGCAAGAGTGTTTTGCCAGCTGGCTGCACTCTAGGTTGCGTGCGTCTTAACTTTCTTGTTTGTTTCTGCTGTGTATCATTCCTGTCATATAGTCAACATTGAATTTTGATAATGGCAGTGAAAGGAAGAACCGTGTCAAATTCAATATCAGCGAATTGTGAGGGTGGAGTTTGGGGCAGATGAGAACGGGAGTGCTAACACTAAGAACGGTGTCTCAGGATAAGAAGTCATGGAAAACAACTCTTTTTATGCTTAAAACACACACAGCCTTTTTTTTAGCCATAGCATTAGCCATAGGACATGATTTTGGTTTGAGTAATTATTTTGGAGCGAGGATTTGGCAATGAAAATTATAGCCGCTCACCCCAAACCCTTTATGACGGGGAAGTTGGCACTACACTGCAAAAGTTGTTTAAAGTGGCAACTGTTTCAAAAACGTTAAAAGAGATAACATATGTGGTGCGAAGTTATTCCACGCTTCTACAACCCCAACTCACTTGGGTTAGGTCGAGCTCACAAGAACATGTGTCTGTGAAACTAAGATTCTCCCCTTCCCCACACACCCCGCCGCCACCTCTTCTCTCTCTCTCAATGACGCAGCATTCAATACTTTAGCGACCACCAACATTTTGATTGTTTTAGATGGGGAACCAGCGCGACCGAAGCCATTGAGAATTTTCTTCTAAATATTGCATGCCTATTTCGGCCGGAATAGTTGTCATGGCTTTGCGACATGGAGGGATTGATGGGGCAATGTGCGATGGCGGCACCTCTGCAAAGATTCGGAGTCACGGCTACGACCAGATTGTTTGGGGAACGAGACAAGATTCCGATTTCCTTTGTGAGCTGTATAATAAAGGGGAACTGTGGAGAAGTTGTGTTAGATTGAAAAAAAGAAAGTGATTCAGATTGTGATACGTGGTGAATTAATGATTAGAATTGTAATGTATTTGATGAGTCTGTGGTATTATTTATCAATAGTTTTTGCTGACAGGCTGCACCAGCAGATGAATGTTTTCTTTCTTCTTCTGTGCTCTAATGAACACTACTTCTTCTTCTTACTTCCTTTTCTTCTTCTCCTTCTTCTTCTTTTTCTTTCTTCGTTCTTCTTCTTCTTTTCTTGTTCTTTTTCTCTCTTCTTCATCTCCCACTTCTCCAGATGAATGTTCTCCCATTTGCTAGCTAACTCAGTGTAATTTAACAGTATGTTGAATCAGGAAAACACTCTTCCGCTTTTTCTCACATCACTCCTTACGTTTAGATTAAAAAAAAAATATGTGGTATATTTATTAAAGATAACACAATAGCAAACCTAGATGACGATTTTGTTTTATTTGTTGGCATCAACTTGGCAGCCGTGAAAATTTTTCCTTGTAAATTGTGAGTGGACCTCTTTTTTGGCATCAATCTGGATCTCTCCTCCTCCTCTCCTTTGTGCCTCCGCTCCATAAGGAGCGCGAGGCATTATGTTTCGGGTTGTCCGTCCGCGCGTGCGTACGTCCGTAGTCCGTGACGTGCGTCCGGTCCGTGCGTCCGTGCGCGCACTTTCTTGTGAACAAGATTACTGAAGTTAACGCATTCTGGAGGGATTTTAATGAATAGCTTGGACGCAAGGTATGGACGGCACTAGGAAGGATGAATTGAGTTAGATTTGGGACAATCCGTCAGGGTCAAAGGTCAATTGAACTTTACCCATAAATGCAATTCTGCCTATAACTCAGTTAGGACAGTGGCTCACTGTCTGATATAATGGTTGGTGGTTAGTTAAGAAATAGAAAGACAAAGTATTTTGGTAGAGTCACAATAGGGGTCAAGTGAAGGTCAAAGGGTTCAAAGGTCAATGAACTTTGTCCGAAAATGGGGCTTTCATTTTCTGCCTATAAATGCGTTAGTGAGTGTTCAGATTTTTGATATGATTTGGTGGTTAGGTGTAACGAAACAAAAGAAAATATTTTGGTAGAGTCACAGGGTAAAAGGTCCAATGGTCAAGGGTCAAGGTCATGAACCTTGTCAAAATGCCTTTTTCTGCCTGTAATCAGGTAGGAGTGCTCACTGTTCGATATAAATTGGTGTTAGTGTTAGAAACAAAGACGAGATATTTTGTAGAGTCACAGGGGGTCATGGTCAAGGTCAAGGTCAAAGGTCAATGGCACTTTTGTCCAAAATGTAATTTTCTGCCTATAACTCCTTAAGATTGCTTGCTGTTGACATATGATTTGGTGGTTGGGTTAAGAACAAAAGACAAACTATTTTGTAGAGTCACATGGGGGGGTCAAAGCATTGTGGTCAAGGGTCAAAAGTCAATAAGCTTTGCCCAAAAAGTGCATTTTCCTGCCTACACTGTATTTGGCGTGGTTCACTATTGCTGGTAGATTTGGCAGTCTGTGGTAAAATAAAGCAAATATTTGGTACATGGTTCATAGGGGTCCAGTCTAGGGGTCAAGGGTCAAAGGTCATTGACTTTGGCAAAATGCCATTTTCAGTCGTAATATAATCAGCTGTTGATATAATTTGTGGTTAAGTAGAAAGCAGAAGAAAAATATTTGGTAGAGTCACAGTGGTCAAGAGGTAAGTGATGAGACATCTGAAAAAAGACAAATAATTTCATAGGCAGATGAATAGGTCAAGGTTGAGTAGATGATTTGGGTTCTGAAATGGTCATACTGTATTAGTAGTTCATGATCTACTGAAGGTCATTTGTCAGTAAACTTTCCCATCATCTTTACAGTTATCTGTTTGGTTCCTTGAAAGTCGAGTAGCGATGCATACTATAGCCAGTTTTATGTGCTACACTGTATGTGGGGAGGCATACCATTAAGCTGGCGCAGTGAACTTTCTAAGTATTCTTCTCGTTCTTCTTGTATCTTCATCTTCTTCATCATCTCCGCCTTCTTCTCTTCTTCTTCTCGTTCTTCTTCGTGCTTCTTCTTCTTCTTCTTCTTCTTCTTCTTCTCTTCTTTTCTCTTCTTCTTCTTCTTTCTTCTTCTTCTTCTTCTCTCACATAATCTGGAACTGGATACGTTAGTGATGGGATAACTGGACATTGTGGAATATACATGTATTATACAGTATAGTTCTTTAAAAGCTCAACAACAAGAGTGTATAAAATGACATTACTACCATAACATGTAAGTGTGATTGTTTCTGGCCTGTCTCTACATAAGATGTGGACTTCTCTACATGCTTGCTGAGCTTTAAAAGATTGTGTTGTGTGTGTGTCGTGTGTGTGTGTGTGTCGTGTGTGTGTGTGTGTGTTGTGTGTGTGTGTCGTGTCGCGCGTGTGTGTGCGTGTGTGGTGTGTGTGGTGTGTGTGTTTGTGTGTGTGTGTGTGTGTGTGTGTGTGTGTGTGTTGTGTGTGTGTGTGTGTGTTGTGTGTGTGTGTGTGTGTGTGGTGTGGTGGTGTGTGTGTGTGTGTGTGTGTGTGTGTTGGTGTGCAAGCAAGCTGTGCCTCTATGGGGGGGGGGGGCTGGGTACAGCTTTATGTTTTTTGTCATGTCTTACAAAAAATATCACATATGATGCATTTGCTTTATGTACCTCAGAATTGATGTTTCTGATGGGATAACTAACATGTATCCCATCCATCAATCTGTAACTTATTAACGATAGCTAATTTTGATTTCTTCAAACATTTATCGAAAAACTGTCAAACTATTGTATCATCTGCTGCTATTTTATTATTCTAAGCCAATAAGTATATTCTTTGTTACCTGTTTTACTCAATCCATTATGAAGTTTGTAAATCTATATCAAGCCTATTCAAAACATGTTCATTCAAACTTGACACAAATACATTATAGGCTTGTTAATATGCAAATTGTTCATGATGTAATAATTGATTTCGTCGTTACAAATGTTGTAACTATTCGTTTGAATAATGACTGCTAACTTCTGTTTCGTTTCTTTTCTTCCCTTCCATGTTCTTGTCTTTGGTGACTTTCCGTCTTTCATGCCTCACTTTTCACTTCTGCTGGGCCAAAAAGCATACATAGGTGACGTAAAATCCATGAAACTTCCACGATTTTTCTGATTGATTCTACATTGAAGATAAACACAAATTATAGATATTCAGCTATATAGTCTAGAGAAACATTGCAGGTGCTAACGTTAATTTCATGTGTGCTTGATTTTGTTTCTCAAACTTTCACGGCAATGCAGTTCATCAAATTCTGAAGCTTGCTAATTCAAATTACAATGTGCTATCCATTTTGAATTTCTTTAAACCCATTCTAAGATTTTTGAGGCATCTATAATTTTAAATAGTCTTCTTAGTTTGTGAACTTGCATCTGTATAACATTTGACTTGTTGCTAGTAGTGTACAAACTCCGATACGGGACGAGGGGCGCAAATCCCTAGGGGACGGGGGAGCATGTCCCGCGCACGAGATGTTGAAGGCTGGCGGGACCACAATATCAATATGTCCCCCCACGAGACTTTACAGAATACGCATATGTCTGCATATATCTAAATTTTAATAGTCTGTGGTTGTTTTTTTTGCTTCACACACATATACGTTCACTTTTTCCGTATCCGAAATAGGTCACATATATTTCACTTGAGCCTGGTAAAGAACGAGTCAAAATTTTCGGCGTGCGCTTCCGCGGGAATTTTCCAATATAGGATAATCTTATTTTTCGCGTGAAGCGGCGCGAATACATGTTGTGGCATAGCTATCAAGGAATTTCTAATAGTCTGTGGTTGTGTTTTTTCTGTTCACACACTACAATTTATTTTTTTTTCCGTATCAGGGTATACGTCCCAATATTTTCATTGGCTGGTAAAAACAGTCAAGAATTTTCGGCGGGCGCTCCGCGCGACGCAAATTGCCTTATAAGGATAGACTATCTTTTCGGCAAGCGGGCCGGCAAAATTTAATATTGTGTAAAAAATAGTTTAATTGGTTGATCAGTGCATTGGCGCATAGGTTTTAACATATTCTTGGCATTCTGCGTTGTAAGAATTTTGTCAAGTTGTCCATTGATTTTTGGGGGGGGGATATGGGGACGGGGGAGAAGAAGAAGTTCCGGGCGCGCTCACGACGCGCGCAAATTTACACGGTAGATACAGTGTCACATGTATTGGAATTTTTTTCGGAATTGTCGCACAGAAAACACAGTGAACATCCGTATCAGGTTTTGTGAGTACCGTAATATGGTCGTTACATACTTTTCAAACTTGTCACTTTTTTTCTTTTTTTTTGGTGGGGGCGTCAATATATTTGCCCAATTATTTACTTAGCGTGGTAAATGTCATAATTTTCCGGCGGCTCGCGCGGGAATTACAATGTAAGCTCGGAGAAGACGCGCTGCCGAAGAATTTTGGATTTGTAGCGCTTACGCTGTATTTAACATATATAATTTTTTCAATATTGTCAGGCTTTTGGGGGGAGGCGGACAAACAATATGGTTCGCCCAATATTGGTTTATTGCGAACGGTAGTAAAATGTAAAATTTCCGGCGTATGTGTCGCTCGTCCGGCCGCAGAAATAAAATGAACATCCTCAGGCCAAATGCCAAAATGGATTATTGTTTTACGGGTTTATTCGTTTTTGAGGTGCGTATTGGCGCTACCTTTTTAAACATATTCTTGCATTACGTGTTAAAGAATTTTTCCAAGTGATTTGTGCACTTTTTTGTTGGGGGGGGGTGGCAAAAGACAAGAAGTATCAAAATTGTGCCGCGCGGATCCGCGCGCAAATTGCCAGGTAATAAATAACGCTCTCCATAGTCGTTTTCACTAAAGGCCACTTCACGAATCTATCTGTACAGGGCTGGAATGCCGTCCCCCCGCCCGACTCTCAAAAAAGTTTTTACGTTAAAAATATTATAGTAATACTGGAAGTAATGTAAACAACACTTGAATATTGATAGGAAATCCAGATGATTACAAATTTTAGAAATATGGTATTTTACCGATGCCAGGAACCCGTCATTTTAGATGCGTATTCTGTCAAAAGAGTTTCCTCAGCCGTGGAGGGAGATACGCACCTCCACACCGCACCGCCTCTCGTTGATATGTTGTCCTCGCAGAGAACACAATTACAGTTTTTCCACAAATTGTCCTGTCATCTTTTTGAACCTGACTACAATTCCTAACAATTTCAATAAAATATAACTCTTTAAAAGTATGTATTTACCATGATTTACTACGCTATACTTTTTTCCAAAGTTCCTATACCTGGGAGAGGCCGATATCGCCCCTTCCACACGTGTCCGCCGCTTCGTTTGATTCGCCCCCTTGAGTTGAACTACCCAATCCTAACCTATGTAAATGTTGGGCAACATGACTGTCCAAACAATTGGTTGAAACATTTATCCCAATCTGGGTACGTTTTTGCGAAGACCAATAATGTGCTGGATGAGAACTACCAGTATTGGTTTTTAGAAATTAGTCGCCTGAAGTTGGATAAATATTACCAATGTTGATATGTTGCCCACATTTTACGGTGGGTAATCATTGCTACACGAAATTACGCAAGTGAATTATTTACTATGGCTAGAATCCGTCTTTTTTCGATCGTATTTATCAACAAAGTTCCTGCGTGGGTGGGAGTATGCCCTCGGCCACACCTCCCGCTGCATTTGATTCGGCCCACAGATCGCAGGTGATGATACCCAAAGTCCATGATCTTGCTTAATATACCATGAAATGATGTATTTACTGATCCTACGAAACGTCTTTTTTTACGCATACTTTCAAAAGTTTCCGTGGGAGGGGGGTATCACCCGCTCCGCTCGCAAGATTGACTTCTTAATTTAATTTCATATATTTCACTGTATATCTCTTTGAAAACTGTCTACAATTCCTAATAATCTTTATAAAGGTATACGTTTAAAATAATGTATTCACCACGCATGAGAATCGACCGTCTTTTTTGTGGCGTATTTTCAAAAGTTTCCCGGGCCGTGGAGGGGGTATCCACACTCCCACGGCCCCTCAGTTTCCTCTTCAAAATGGTTAGAGTGCGCGCACTGCCCCTGGCTAGAGTCGTGAACTTTAGGGGCTTTACTTATCCCGCATAGACTGTATCGATCTAGTGTTTTACAATGAACTGCATAAGTGCAAGTGTACTGAATTTGGAAATGAAGCAGTTTTATAATTATTATTGACTGTCCATTTAAAAAAAATGTGTCATCAGAGGTGTCAAAATAGGAGCCTCCTAGACCCCCACCGCGGGGCTTTGCCCCGGGATGCGACCAGGGGCCCTACGGCGGCCCTGGCCCCCCAACAAATATCGCGGTGCACCGCTGTGATGTCCCCCCGACGCCCCCCCACATTATGAAATGGATTTGCGCGGCGACTGGCTATCAGGGGCGTCCATTCTATGTTTCGGATTGAAAGGGGGGGAGGGGGGGAACAAAAGCGAAATTTTGCCGAATTTTCGAAGCGGTGTTCTTGGGCGCTGCACAAATGTAATACCGATTTTTTTCGCGCAACCGCATAACATTTGACAAAGTTTAGTATGCTTTTTAAACCACATTTTTGCATATGAATTTTTCAAGTTGTCTAAATTATTGGGGGTGGGGGAGGGGAAATCGATATGTTTGCCCCAATATTTTCTTTGGAGGCGATCGGCCCCCCAGCCCCCGCCGCCGCCCGTCCCGAAGCAGACGTGTTTTGCGTGCTACAAATTTCATTATTGACCAAATTTTGACCTGCAGAGTGGCTCTAATTTGGTAGACGGAGGCGGTTTTTTAATAATTGTTGACTGCCCATTAGCATAAAAAAGAAAAAAATCGTGTCGGCAGAGCGTCAACATAGGTTCCTAAACATGGTAGATTCGTCAGCCCCGGGAGCCCCACCAGGGGCCTAAGGCGGGCCCCTGGACCAACCACTCAAATGAACGAGATATTCTCGGCTCCAGAAATTGTGTGCCACCCCACGTTATCAAAATGGATTTGCGCCCATGGATAAGGGAGTTGGTCGCGGAAGTAATGAATGCAGGCTAAATGTTTCTGAACTGTTATTAGGTTTTTTTCAGCCACATACTAAATGTGCGAGGCAAGTTATTACAGATGTGACGTGATTAATAATTTTCGGTTCTGTAATGATCTCTTGTTACATAGAGCTCAGCAACAAACGTTTTTGTAAGACATGAACTTGCAGAATTTGAATGTTTTAGTGGTCATTTAAGTAGGTCATACAATTTTAGTGCTAGCAAATAATGGTGATTTAGATGCATGCTATTTATGAGTGAAGTGCAATTTACTTGTCGCGCATTTTTCGCAGCAGAAATGCAATTGGACTGCCCAGCGGGCATTTTGGATGATTTGAATGTAATATCGACTTTTCATTTCCGGCGACAGTGGCACAGTCAATCAAATGTTCATGTGTTGAACGACGGAAATTTAATAGTTTTTCATGTTACGATTATGTTTTTATGGTTGCATGTATGTAGAAGGAATGGACGGCCGTTTAATGGTTTTGCCCTCATATTGTTGTGATGGAAATGTAAAACCTATGTTTGAGGGACTCTAAACTGTCAGAAAATGTGAAAGAGGTTTTTGTGTTATACATGAAATCTAAAGTTATTACTTGTTTGAGCAAAATACAAGTCATTGAGCACATCTGAAAAGAGCTATAGCGTCTTAAAAAACGAGAGACAAGGCATAACATCTTCACTTTTTATTAATTTGGAGTATACTTTCTGTTTTGTGTTTTGTAACCTCTTTTTTCCATTGCAACAAAAAACTTGTCTCTGATTGTCAATTAGGGCTGAAATTGCTTAGATTCTAGCTGTTTCGTCCTTGGTTACATCAGATAATGTTTCGCTTATCCTTTTTTTTTTTGGAGGCGGGGGGGGGCAGGGAATGAAATTCATAGAAACCACAAAAATCCCAAAGTAAAGTTTTTGGTTCGAGCAGTGTTTTTGTCAATCTTTTCATAGTAAGTCATTCTATTGTCACCCTAGACATCAGAAACAATATCAAACAGCTTGAAAATTATTTATAGTGACTAAATTAAAATATTTCAAGATTATAGGAGAACATGTAGCGGTTAATGCATATTACCCTCGTGAAATTGTCCTTTCCCCCTCCCACCATGTGGTCCCCCCCCGGCACC
>JZLH01S0000649.1:12733-28969 GCA_001188425.1 Eucidaris tribuloides
GGATAATCCGAAGACGTGAACAGACTAAAGAATACTGTTCATGAAAAAAAAGAATGAGTCTGAGACGTAGACAGAAGAAAGTACCAGCGATCTGTTGCTAATACGTAGTGGAAGATAAGTTATAACTGATTTAAGATGAAGTAAGCAGACGTTATGAACGAAAGCAGTAGGAAGATATTCACCTTAGCATGATCGTGGTATAGAAATCAGTTTCAGCGCTAATGTACGTTATTGTTGTAGTTAAGTTGATCAGTGAATTGTACGGCTTCCACTGGTACAGTGTAGGACCGTGCTGTGTCTAGATCCATTCAGAAATAATGGACCTGGGTGTACTGCTCGGACAGTGCGGAAAGCTATTCGTCGGCTGCTCTTGTTCGCGCTGGATTCAACAGGAAAGACATGTAATTCGTAAGTGATATTTATAAGTGATATCAAGGTGGTATGACAGCCAATCCAAGATGGGCGTTTGTATTGGAAAGAGTACCATCGTCCGTCTTTCTGCCATGAGTTTTGAGCTGTGCACTTAAAAGCAGTATCCCAAGGAACAAGGCATGTTTATACGGCAGATAAAAAATCCGAGAATGACAGATGCTTTGGCTAGAAACAAACAACTCGCTTCATCCTGTGGTTTTAAGTTTCAATCAAGATAACACGCAAAATGTACATAAACAAAATATTACATTTCTACATACCAACTCCGCAATAGCGAATCAGAATTTTTTCCCGTTCCTACGGATGGTGATAAAAAACATGATGAAAGAAGGTCACCATTTTGTATAATTACGTATGTAGGTTCATCCGTGTAAGTTTTTCAGAGTTGATGGGTCATAACGTCAGTGGTGTCTACACCATCAACTCTCCCGCCGGGAAGCAGACCGTTTGAAGTCTACTCGTGACATGACGACGAGTGTAGGAGTTGGACCGTCGATCAGGTAGAATCGCTAAGCAAACGACGCCTGCATTGTTTATTGAATGGATATAAGCAGATAAGGGAAAAGTTCGTGTGTTGTTCCATAATGCGGTGTAGTGTTGGAAATTTAGGCATAAGACGCTCTCAAGTACTATAGACTGGAGTGTTATCGTACGGTACTATTGATATACATAATAGGTAGTAGTAGTAGTAATTAGATATAATAATAATAATAATAATAATAATAGATATAATAATAAATAAAAGAATAATAATGAATAATATATAATATTACTTAATCATCATCATCGAGTCATCAGTGCATCATCAGTGCATCATCAGTCACAGTCATCATCGTCATCAATAAATAATAATCGGCCAGTCGTCCGTTCATCATTCCGCCATAAACATAGACGGCTATCCCGATTGAGTCCAGTAGTCAGATTGTTGGGGTGGACGGTTGATGGTGTTTGCGACAGTAAATTGGATATGCACCGCACCTTGGTACAGTGATTTACAAAGACAATTTTGACTAGCACGATAAGAAAACGGTCGGGATATGTTTTTGGAAAAAGAAGGAAGTCTGGTGATTAGGCCCAGCAAAAATTCACAACAATACATAATTTTAACAGCACCTGGTAATACTTTCCCACATAAACAGACATATCAACACACAGCACACACAGCACACACACACACCACACACACACAGCACACACACACACACAAGTATGCACGTGGCAGAGCACATGAGCGAATTGACAATATTCTTCGGTAAAGAAACTGTAAATAATATAAACACTTCTATGAAACACTTTCTTTGTAACACTTATACAAGCACTTGAATCAGGGTTAACCGGAATCTAAGACACGCTTAGTGTTAGAAGTTATGTGTATCAGCTTATATGATACAAAAAGTTCGTGCGTATTTCTGGAACACTTTATGAACACTTGAAATCGATAGAAATCACAAAAACTGCTATTATACTTGTCATGAACAACTTAAACATTTTTATAAACACCTGATCACTTACAGTTAGATCTTTACCAAAACATTTGTTACGCACTTCCACCAATTTTGATTTAAGTTGAAAGCTGCTTGCATACCATGTACCCAAATCTTGATCAGAAAATTTTGAGGTTACCAATGGTAACGGCAATAAATCAAGACATGCATAAGGCATTTTTGACTTTTCAACTCTAAAATCTAATAGTTTATATTTGTATAAAGTAGCATACGTGACCCTAGATCAATTGATATCGAAAGCTGGTTCTTGAAGTACGTCTTGAAACCAGTAACGGATCGGGCGGATGACGAAGACGGATGGACAACCCCAATCCATGAAGCAAGAAACGACTTAAGACTTAAATACACTCCTGCTCATAATTATGGAATATTTTGTTTGATACTTAAAGTTCTTTCTCCACTATATCGTCTCCAAAATTTTCAAGCTGTGTCAAATTTCACAAAAACGCAGTATGTGAAGCAATTTTTGGATTCGCGTGAAATGAGCTAAAGTAAAAACTAAAATACGTTGAAAGGCGGCAATAACCAATTGTTCATTTTTTTTTAAATCCACCAAAAATCATGAAAAAGTATTAAATTAACGTAATTAAAAGAAAAACAACACATAAACTACATAAATTTTGATCTAATGTCCATGTTATCATTAAATTAACAACAGAATTGTATGCTATAAGTCTAATTAACGCGCGCGTAACACACCACGTGACCAACAACAACAAAAAAGAGAGGAGACACAGACTTCAAACCAGCCTGTGGGATGACTACGAGAATGGCTTGTAACACTCATGGCGGGAGAATACTAGGCTGGGACTAAAAAGGCTACCGATTGAAACGGTTCGAACCGTGGACCTCGAGTTGATCTAACATATCACATCGGAAGATGATTTTGGACAACTATATCGATTTATAACTTCTCATCACAAACGAAACCGACAAGTAAGTAAAAATGTAGTCATCATTCCCTCTGTTTTGAAGAAAACATGTTCTTGGACCCGAAAACACCATTTTGATGTAATTTCGCTTTGTGAAATTGGACAACAGTTCAACTTTTCACTTGGCTGATTAACATTACAATTGATAAACAGTAGCGTAATGGGCCAAAATAATTTCAGGTGTGCAGAACGGAAACAGCAAAATCATTTGAGGTTGGGAACAAATGCTCACACACGAAATTATCTATGCCTATCTTGACATATATCATCATCAAATTTCATTTGTGTGTGTGTGCGTGGTTGTGTGTGTGTGTGTGTGTGTGTGTGTGTGTGTGTGTGTTGTGTGTGTGTGTGTGTGTGTGTGTGTGTGTGTGTGCGTGCGTGCGTGCGTGCGTGCGTGTGTTGTGTGTCCGTGTGGTGTGTGTGTGTGTGTGTGCGTGTGCGTGTGTGTGTGTGTGTGGAGTAGGTGTATCTCTGTATAAAAGGAAACTAAGCGAAAAATTGTGCAGTAGTGTAAAGTCTACAAAAGCTTTAATACAACTCATCGTCAACATCTGTTTGCTAATGAAAAATAATCTCACTTTCTTTGAAGCTTTTTGCTTTTGTCACTTTATTATAAGTTTTATTCAAAGTGGCTAGCATATCGCAAAATAATACCCGAATCTACCCGTCGTGGCAGATTGCTACGTGTTATTTCAATCACTTTTGTATCTCTACCGAACACCTCTATCTGATCACTGTGATGAAAGTGACGTGAAATTCAGAGATTTCGTCGCTTAGAGAAACTTCAGCGGTAATATGAGTACTTAGAATTAATATCCCAGTAACAAATGGCTTGTCACTTTGAGCAAATTTCTGGGTTTTTCATCTTTTTCCTTTGCAAACATTGAGCAATTTGATTACGTTGTAATTCAATGGGGATGTCTCCGCACCGTCCGTTTTAATTCAATTTGGGTTTTTAATTATTAATGGCGCGCGCCGGCAGTAAAAAAGGAAAAAAAGATTAAAGACAGGCCCATCTCTCTGCATGGGTGCATGCCTAAAATTGAACATTGTGTAAATCGGTAATGGATGTGTAAAATTCATGGTAGCAATTTTCGATTTTGTGGGCCACCTAGTCTTCATGAACTGACACGTTTTATGCGCATAAATTTCGGCAGATTATAATTCCGTACACACAATATATATATATGATACACTGAAAAAATACTATATAATTTATGTGGTTTTTGCATGGAGTTTAACTAGACAGTTCCTGCTTATTGCACTTTCAAATTTTCTATTTCACAGACATGTCCTTCATGAATAACATATATGAGTATAGGAGATGTTTTTGCCTGTGCTGCTGAGAGTGAAATACTTGAGATTGAGAAAGCGCCCATAGTAGCCCTTTGAAACTGATTGACATGTTTAGTTATAATTTTAATTTCCTGTCATTTTCATGTTCAATCGCATGCAACACAAGTGGCGATTTATAGCTCAATTATACGGCTTGTAACGAAAGATATATTCATATAAACAAGAAAGACTGTATGATATTCACCCCGCAGCGGGTGACGCAGATGGTAGGTTTCGACATAGCATACCCCAACAGGGGCTTACACAAAAGAATTTTGTCACTAGAGTTCCGCCAGTTTTTTTTGCTGTTGTTGAACTGTTAACATCAAATTTTGCCAATTGCGATCCCAAAATTGCGGGGAATACAAAAAAAAAAACACTGCGTAACGTATGTACTTTGTCGTCAAATTGCGATTGGTCAGTCCGTTTCCATGAAACAAAACAAGTTTATGACGTTGGCGGGTTATAGAACGAATATTTCGACGATATTTCTAAGGCCGCAGCAGAGGGTTGATAACGATATTTGAGATGTCAGAGGCGTCGTTCATGCTGGAGCGGAGGTGTCATAATGGTGGGCCTAAGAAGCACCCTCCCCACTGAAAGGGAAGATTTCAGCGTCTTATTCAGAGTAATAAGCCAGACTGCGAACTGTTTTGTGATTTTATTCATTTTCTTATCTTCTTTTCTTTTTATTTTTTTTTTTTTGGGGGGGGATGTTCTTTCTCCGCGTCAGTGCATGAATGATGTCCGGGGCAGAGTCGACCTGATTCGGATGGGCGGGGGGCAAAAGTGAAAAATAGCCGCAAATTTTCGGCGCGCTCCTGCGCGCCATCGTAAGCAAAGTTTTGCGCGCAAAGCGCACCGAAAAATTGACCATTTTGTATGTTAAACAGTATTTATGCCGTGTTAATGTTTTATATAGTGCTATTCCCAATGCTTTTCAAAACTATATAATTATATCCAATGGCATATTAATGATTTTTTTCAGTTGATACATAATATTGGGGGGGGGTGGGCAAGTCGATATGTTTGCGCCGCCCCCCCAAATAATTTCATGGGGGGGCGATCGCCGCCCCCCCCCCATGAAAAACAGATCGAGCGCCTCTGAATGATTCAGTGAGTACATCTCCATTTTAGTGAAATTTTTTAATTGTAGCGTTGAGAGATATAGATTTAGGCCGTCAGGCATGTATTCTTAATTGTCTTTGGAATTTAATCTTAATAATCAATCATTGCCCCAGACCAAAAACGCGCATGGTCTGCTTGATTCCCCCAAAGAAATTACTCCTATTCCAAACTGCTGATCCTTTTGATTTCCTTCTCACAAATAACCTTTGGGATTCAAACAAGGAAAGAGGCAATCATTCTTCTCCCCCATACACGCGCCCACCATCACACACACACAGCACACAAACACACACACAACAACCACACACAGCACACACCATCCACCCACACACACACACACCACATACACACTCACAAATACATACATACACACCACATATTACACACACATACATACCACACCACTCACACACAAATACATACATACACCAGCAACTCTCTCTCTCACAACAGCACACCCACCACACACACATACATCACACTACAGCACATACGACACACAAAATACATAGCATACACACACACCACACACACATAGTTCACACTACATACATACACACACCACACACCTCACTCACAACGCAGCTCAGTCAGCTCACTCAACACATACACCACACACACACACAAACACAAACACACCACACATACACACATACACAAACACACACATAAAGTTCCTGAACATACCACATAAATGAATATTAGTATAGAAAATCATTGTATTAAATCTCATGAGATTTAAATCCTACATATTTATTTTGTCCAACACAGCTGTTGACACCAGAATTTAAGTATGGCCATAGGTTATATAAATGCTGATAAACAATCATACAGACATCACTTTTCAATACACCAATACACATATGTATACTGTAAACAAGGGAACTGATTTTTACAAGATAGAGATCTCCAATTCATGATCTGCTTTCTGTTCTGATAATGGTTTTGATGCAAATGGCAGAACCGTTAATTAATTTGTTGATGACAATGGTTCACCCTCTTGATTGGAGCATAAACTCTGGGCAAGGTGCTAATAATGAAGAAAAAATGGTGTCCTCAGTACATGTATTGAATTCAATTGTACAGTCTTTTATCAATGGATGTTCTCAATTTGACATCTTTTGTATTAAAACCTTTAGTACAGTACAATCAAAAATAGCCTAGTAGCTGTCACTGTTTTCACTGTCTCTGAAATTCACAATCCCAGTGGTCAATATCAATAGTTTTTGAAGTTCTCAGATCATATCACAAACAAGGGCCAGGGGGTGGGACCTGGGGGAGGGGGGAGGGGTTGTCTCCCCCCTATTTTTTTCAACCAGTAGAAATATAAAATAATGGGGAAAGTTTGGTGTTTCCGCGAAAAAAATTTTCCCCGACACCCCCACCCAGCTCAAAATTTTCACTAAAGGGCCTTTTCGGCGGATTATTTGGCCGCAAATTTTTGGCCAGCAAAAAACTTTTCCAAACAGATTTCGCACGCGCCCTCCCGCATAAAGAGTTTTACCCTCGACAACCCCCTGCAAATAAGCATGCAATTATTTTCTAAATATCACATTTAGACAAGCAAAGCAATACTTTTGCAAA
Organism: Eucidaris tribuloides; assembly: GCA_001188425.1. Classification (NCBI taxonomy): domain Eukaryota; kingdom Metazoa; phylum Echinodermata; class Echinoidea; order Cidaroida; family Cidaridae; genus Eucidaris; species Eucidaris tribuloides. The sequence goes on from JZLH01S0000649.1 coordinate 19,653, forward strand.
ACAATCATATCTACCGAAGTCCCCTTAAATAAAAAGAAAGTTCAGTAGTGTGATTGACCAAAAAAAAATTGAAACTGCCATCTAAATTCCTGATACATTGTCCAATTGTGGTATTAAAAAAAGTAACTGAATTTAATAACACTTTGGACAATGTGTAAACTGTGGATTATCAGAGAAGTTAAAGTAGCAGAAATATGCTCAATCCTTTCAATTTTATGATTGCTTCATTTATACTTCAAAGGTCCAATTGCATCACTACTATTACATCATGCATGTTTAAAAAACCACACACAGCCCAACAAAGTGCAAGATTTTTCTCTTCTGGCAGCATATGTCCTTATCAATACATGTATTGGTAGGAATATATTTGGGTAGATATTTGCCATACAAATTTTCTAACTTCTAAGGATTTTTAATAAAATTATAATATTGTTTAGGACTACATAATGCTGATAGTATTTTGTAATCCATAGTAGTTTCTGTGTACGAAAAGATAATACTGATTCTTGTTTCCATGAAGGCAGAACGAGATATATCAGGCAATGACGATAGACCGCTCTGTTAAAATCAATGTAATGCCAATGGCTAACAGAGTCACCCTCTAATCATTTGCAATATGGGCTTTGGTCCATCTCCATCAATTATCCTGAATCCTGATACCTGCAAAGGAAGAAAAAAAGAATATATCATAAAAAAAACAGTTGGATCTGATCATAAACATGAACAAAAGAAGGCACTTGAATCAATCCACTCAGATCTAGTTATTTAGGCAGTTAGTATTTAGAATTAGAAGCTCTAAGTTACATCATGTAGAACTAGTATATTTGACATTCATAAATGTCCATATACCTTGGACATTATTACTGTATCAAATGATCATGATATATTCTCTTAACTGTTGCGATGGCATGAAAATCTGATCACCGACTTATTTCAATTGACACTGCTCGCTCTCGTGCTGGCGATATTCTGGCTGGACCCAGGCCAACCAACACAAGTAAGGGGTGTAAGTACATAATGCTATGATATACCCTAACCTGTCTGTATCTCCACTCGGCAAATGTTTATTCATGTGTGAAGGATGAGAAAAGGGTTCCAAAATCTGGCAACCTAAAAGTTTAAAGAATTTTTTTTTATTACAAGAAAACAATGTTTAAAGCCCAAGATTAGTTTTGGGGATTTTTGTTTTATTTGAGGAAGGTCAGATTATCACACCAATAACAAAGATTTTTTTTCTTAATTTCTTTGCCGTTTTTTTTTTTAATTAGACTTCATAATTATTAAATTATATAAAAAACTCTCGGGGGGGGAAACCCCAAAGATTTCAAATTTGTGAAACAATATTTTACATTATGGCATCCAAAAGGTTATCCGAGTTATTAACTTATTTAACCTTTGGATGTATGCTATGGCTGAAAATATAGCCGAAAGTCAGGGTACGCCCAAAAATCTGGGCGGGGTACGCGACCCCCCCCCCCAATCCCCGAAGATTTTTCATAAAATTGACGGAGTGACGCTGGGCCTGACGAAGCAACACGGGAACTCAGCCCGAGAGGGCGCAGAGCGTACAGCCGCTAACTATCCGCTGAGGCTAGCGAGACGCCCACGTGCTAAAAGCGGGTTCAATAATATGTCTCTATAAACCTTTCATGATCTTATAAATTCAGCTGAAATTAATATAGAACTTACCTATGAAAGATGGTGCAACGTTCCGTGTGTCAATGGTTATAGCAACCAGTTGCAACGCACTCATGTTGCATTTTTGCTCAATCAATTCACAAGACTCCATCGGTTACTGTGCAATCATAAAGCAAAGCTGTCACGGTAATGGCGGCGATCTCGCCGCGTCACGTCACAGCGCGCGATTTAATTGAGTCCGCCCTGCCTAGTCTAGGCACATGTAAAACTCTTTCTGATTGGCTACTGGCATAGGGGCCCCGAATAGAAAAAAAGGTGTTTGTTGCCCGCTGCGGGGTATATATACACTTCCAAACAGAAAAGGTTTCCTAATCCGTGTTCTGCTAAAAGGCATATTTTAAAAATAATTATACAGTGTGTCTCAAAAATAATTGTGCAAGTCAAGAGCGCCCTCTTTGGTAATGAGATAAACATTTTGTGACGTCATGCTTACATTACCGGCAAGGGCATAGTCTTAGCTTTCAAATGCCGTTTATTTTGTTCAGTTTGTTTGTTTTAATCCTGAGATATATTCAGTTTAACACAAAAAGGTGAAATCACAAATGTGCCTCTTTTACTACAGTCAACAATAGCGTCAGGCCCTCTTCCCGTAAAAGTGGCACAATTGTGATACCATCATTTTGTTCTTTACAAGATATCTCGAGATCAAACCAAGAAAATTGAACAAAACAAACAACATTTTAAAGCTAAGACGTTGCCCTTGATGTTGACGTAAACGTGTGTCACAGCAGTATTTTCTAACGTCAAAAAGGGCGCTTTTCACTTGAACAATTTTTTGAGACGTGCTGCAGCATATTTCAAAAAAAATATATACAAGTAAAAAGCGCCCTCTTCGGCAATAAGAAAATACTTTAGTGACATGATGCTTACATCAATGTGAAGGGCAAAGTCATAGCTTTCAAATGTGATTTATTTTGTTTAATTTGCTTATTCTAATCTCAAGATATGTTGTAAACAACAAAAGGGTGGAATCACAATTGTGTCACTTTTACAAGGCTCTGTAGTAAAAGTGGCACAATTACAATTTTACCCTTTCTTAATTAAATCAACATATCTCAAGATTGAGACAAGCAAATTGAACAAAGCCAACGGTATTTGAAAGCTAAGACTATGCTCTTGACGTTGATGTAAGCATCATGTCACAAGATTATTGTTTAATTGCCAAAGAGGGAGGTTTTCCCTTGCACAATTTTTTTTAGACACACTGTACATGTAGTTTAAAGAGTCGAAAAAATAACATCCGTGCTAAATCAACATTTATCACATTATCTGACAACGTCTAAAAAATAAAATTTGCCAACAATGTTCTTCAAAAATATTTTAGTAATATATGAATAATATTGTTATAATTATTATTTTTGATGTGTTGGCTCAGTTGGTAGAGCGTCCGCCTCACAACCGGGAGGTCGGGAGTTCAGACCAAAAGACGTTAAAAGATGGGCGTTGCTGCTACCCTGTTTGGCGTTCAACGATGTTTAGGGATAGAGCAACGTCGATCTGGCGCTGCTCAGTGGCTGCCGGGCCCACGATTAATTGGGCAAAATGAATTTTCGGAAGATTTTAATTTGTGATGTCTGTCTGTTTCGAATAAAATATGGATTATTAAATTTATTATTATTATTATTATTTTCCTTCAGGTATCGTGCCTATTTTGAGTCTTTTAGAGGGACGTTGTCTGACCAGTTATCCAAGAACTCGGATGCCCGTTTCTACACCGAAGATTCGGACGTTCATACGTGTGCTCGTCGCTCTCGTGGAGGATGGTGGTACCTCACTGCCGGAGAGTATTGCAGCTGGGGTAATTTAAATCGCAATGTCATCTGGTGGCCCGTGGATGGCTTGGGGAACCCGCAAGCATCGGAGATGAAAATCAGGGCCCTCCCGTAGACCACAAACTACAAGACAAGTTGAGGATTCATATCTGGAATAGGATTTGACCATCAGAAGTGGATTGTTTGTATTTGTTTACTACTACAACTATTACTATGACTATTACTACCACTACTAGTACTATTCTACTACTACTGCTACTACTACTACTACTACTACTACTACTACTACTACTACTACTACTACTACTACTACTGCTATTATTATTATTATTATTATTAGTTATTATTATTATCATTTATTATTATTATTAATTATTTATTATTATTCATTATTATTATTTATTATTATTATTATCTATTATTGTTATTATTATTATTATTATTATTATTGTTATTATTATTATTATTATTATTATTATTATTATTATTATTATTATTATTATTATTATTATTATACATCATCATCATCATCATCATCATCATCATTCGTCCATCATCATTACTATCATCATTATTACATCACATTAATGAATGAAAGAAATAATAATGATCCATAATATAATGTAAAAGTCTTATGCTACACCCAGGATAACCTCTCAGTGACAAGCACTGTTTCCCAGAGGCCCTGCCACTATTATTATATTACCCTGACGCTGGGTCTAACGAAAATATTTGTCAACTATTGACTGGGTGGCTAACCCTGGGTAAAATAAGACTTTGTTATAGTTATTATATTTTATCATTATTTATAATAATTATTTACTTATTAGTTTTTTTTTATTATTTATTATTTGTTATATTATTTTTTATATTAATTTACATTCTTATTAGTTTTATTATGTATGTTTTTTTTTGTTTTTTTTTTTTTTTCCCACCGATTCTGGGGTGTTTTTCATTGCTCAGTGGTGGTCGTGATTTTTAAAATCTATTTATTCATTCAATTAACTATTTGATTATTTATATGTTTTTATTATTTTATTACCATTATTATTCATATAATTATTCATATAATTATTTTACTAGTATTTCTTATTTATTTCATCATTTATTTTATTATTTATCGTTATTATTTACTGTTTTTATTTTACTATTATTTATTTATTATTTTATTACTTATTAGTATTTACTTATTTCTTATCTATTTATTTAATAGTAATTATTTTTGATTTCTTATTGTCTATCTATTTTCATTTATTTTCTATGTTTTATGTATTATTTATCATTTATTGTTATTTCTTATTATTTCTTATCATTTGTTTATTTTTATTACAAAAGACGCAAATATGCACCATAAAATACAAACAATGTCCATATTATCTCTTGCACGTTAAGAGTTGAAATGCTTAACTACTAGAAATGAATACATTATCTAAATGAATGTCATGAAACTGCATTTAAAGCCGGAGTATTATTTCGTTAAATCAAACAAGGTTTTCATCAAACTTTCACAAAATGTTCTTTTGTCACCCGAGACATCAGAAACAACATCAACCCTAATGAAAATTGTTTATAGTGACAAGTTTTGATGTTGAAATTATATCGGAGAGCATCGAAAGATGTGTACGGTTAGGCTACTGGAAAGTTCATATTTTAAGTAGTTTCTAAAAAGCGGAACAGTTTTACAGCAAGTAATTTTCATAGCATTGATAGATCAGTGACAGATGTTTCAATACTTAACCGCATCAACACTGGAAGCGACCACAGGCTTGTGAGCGTAAAACTGCACATCAATTTTAAACTAGAAAGAAGTAAGCTAATAAGAAAGAAGAAGACCAGCCTAAATGTAGATATATTTAGACAATGCGGGGAAGCGTTTCAACTACAGCTAAGGAACAGATTCCAATTACTACAAGATGTAGTCAATCAAGAAGGTGAGAAAGATATCTGCGATAAATTTTCCCACACTTTCCCAAACTGTGCTTTAGAGATTGCAGGGAAATGGGAAAACCAAATAGCTGACAAGATCTCAAAGGAAAAACTTGATCTGATGGGAAAGAGGAGAATAATGAAGGTGTCAACACAGAAGGATAACATAAAGTATACTGAATTGTGCAAAACCATTAGAAAACGCATGAAAAGTGAAATTCACAGTTCCAACATCAAGAAAGTCCAAGAGACCATCCAAAGTAAAAGCAGCTACAAAGCAACCAAACGCAAACTCTCCAGTGGGAAATCACAACTGACAGCTGTTGGAGAGGATGGAAGAATTATTCATGACAGAGACCAAGCGAGGAAAACGCAAGGCGTAGCATCCCCTCGCCGGGTAAATATAGCAGACAAATGCATATTTAATAAAGTGTGAACTTTGCCATTTGGCATCCATACTTGAATATCAAAATCTGTCTACCATTACCAAAGTCATTGAATGGAACTTGTAATTAGCTATTATTACATATTTAATGAGCTATGACCTTTGACCTTTGACATAAGTGTACATAATCCAAAATCAATTGTATTTTGATACTATGTATGAGAAGATCAATATTTGGCCACCATTTCACTGTCGAATGTGTGTAAATATGAAAATTACCATTTCATCATTGAATATAGGTCTTTTCTAGTATCTTTATTTTCAGTTTTTGCTACCTACAACCCTGCATATTTCACTGTTTTGGGGAAAAAAAACAAATTTTTGCACATTTTTTGCCAAGAAATAACCGTTTTCGGGTGACAATAATGTTTCCACTACTTTGAAATGTATGTAGTATCCATAAAATTAGAATACATCCCTTGTTTTTGTTGAAATCCAATATGTCATAGTAAACTTAAGTAATTTACTTAAGTTTACTTTAAAAATCTTTCAACGGAAACTCTATTTGCTTCAGTTTATTGCAGATTTTTCAAATCTTATTCAAATTCAAATTTTATTTAACACTCATCATAAAAACACAATACAATTTTTTTACAAATATTACATAAAGTGAAATAAATATGAAAATACAAATCACAAAACACATGGCATAAAACATACTGAGAGTGTAAGGGGTGAGCAGAAAGGAGGAGACTCCTTTTATAAGCGCTACCCCGGGAAAAAAAACATAAGATATTGCAAGTTATACAAACACATAAATGACAAAGAAAATATTACACGTAAAAAAAAAATCAGAACAACTGACATATTATACGTTGTATTTGAAGTTCTTTTGTTATGTGTATTTTTATTGTATGCAGGGCCCCTTTGGGGTAGCAGTTTTTATAACTGAAAGGGCAACCCTGTCGAAATAAAATTGAAATAAATAAATAAGAAATAAATAAACACAATGCCTAGATTTTTTACAATATTTAATCAACGTATTTGTTCAGTAGGAATTGTTTGTGTTTGTATTTGTATTTAAGCACATGAAGTGATTTACTTGATTTAATACCAGAGGATATATTTTGCCATATGTGTGGTCCTTTAAAACACAATGAATTTCTCATGCATGTACAGTGTAGTTCTTATTTTGGGGTACTGGTAATTACTAGCACTTCTTGTATTGTAATTATGAACATTTGTGTTAAAAGTAAAACAATTTGATAAAACGGCCGGAAGTTGTCCATTAAAACACATAAAAACAGCAATATGAAAATTTCGTAGGTTGATTACATTTAATACTTTTAATTCATGAAATAAACGCTTGGAATGGGCATAATAATCGGAATGAGTAATAATACGCATTGCTTTCTTTTGGTGTTTAAATAATCTATCTATATCTTTTTGGCTCGATTTTGCCCATGCAATCATACAATAATTAAAATACGGTGTTATCAGAGTATGATATACTATTTTTGATATATTAGGATAGAATTTAACTTTCCGTAAAATAAGAATATTGTTTGCAATTTTATTGCACATGACACCATTGTGTTCATGCCACTCCAATTTATGATTTATTATAACACCTAAAAATTTTAAGTTTGACACACGTTCATAAGTATGGTCATTAACTTGTAATTTTACTGTATTTAGATCAATATGTCTTTTTATGAAAATCATATATTTTGTTTTATCATAATAAAAACAATTTATTATTTGAGAATCAATTGAAAAGCCTAATTCATCTTGTAAAATTTGTGTCAATTAGAATGTGACATGAACACGCTGGTGTCGTCAGCGATTAAAATTAATTTGAGCTTAGTTGAAATATTGCACATGTCATTAACGTAAATAATAAACAATAATGGACCAAGAATAGATCCCAGGGGCCCTCCACGTCTTAGCGTTTGAGGTCAGATTGAGTATTATTCATTTCTACATATTAAGATTTATTTTGTAAATAACTTACACTGGAAATACTGGGGTGTCAAATTTAACACCGAAGGTGTGGCATAACATGAATATGAGAAAAGTGTTGATTTTTCAACACCCTTGGTGTTAAAGCTAATTCTCTTGGTGTTTGAAATAATTTGTTTGGTCTTAAAATAACACCCGTGGTATTAAAATGTTACACCACTTCTGGTATTCATATTGCGCAACACCATGGGTGTTAAATTTAACACCCCAGGTTTCGCAGTGTACGAATAAGACATGATTAATTGCGATTCACTTTTTGTTCATGTCATTTTCTCGTTTAATATTCTAAATCCACCCCACCCCAAATCCTACGCCCCCCCCCCCCAGAAAACAACAACAAAATGGAAAGGAATGGAATAGGTTGATTTTCAAATGTCTAAGTACGAAATTGTTGAAACACGAGTTGCTAACCCTTTTATCTGTTTGTGGTATGTTGTTCTTTGTTTTATTTGAAGGAAAAGAAATCCCAGAATCACGTACATTGGGAACGATTTTTTAAAGTAAGATCTACATACAGTGTGTTACCCCCCCCCCAAAAAAAAAAAACCGGTCCAATCGGAAGAACATTATTTTACGTATTCAATTTTATCTTCAGGTGTGTTTAATTTTTATCATATTAAAGCAGAGTAAATTTTCTTTTCTGATGCACTTTATCCCATCTAATTTACTTTTGTCAATCAAGCGTTATGATACATTTTGTGCAGTAAATCAAAATCGTGTTTTTCCCACTTTTCGTGTTAATGTTGAAAATCACAAAAGCAGTAATGAAAGAACCCACATAAACATTTATTCTTGATAAAACATGTTATACATGTACTGTACTTTGTAATTCTTCAAGTTAACAGGCCAGAAACTCTAACTCCTTATAGGAATAAAGGCCGCTGTTGTGCGGCCAAACCCCGGGGGGTCGCTCTCCACACGGCCTGCTACGCACCCGCGTCCAGAAAAAGCGTCGTAAAGGGTCCCTTTTCCAGCCTTTGGACGTCGTCGACGTCTTTTGGAAAAAGGGTAGCTTTTCCAACTGAAATCGCTAGCAATCGCCGCTTAGGGTAGCCTTTTCTCACATGTAATGCCATTTAGGGTTACTAATTTGGTTTGTAGATTACGCCATTTAGGGGTGCAAATTTGAGTACATCTATATATTAACATCTCCAAAATGAACGTTTTTTTTAATAAGGAAAATTAAAAATGAATTACTGATTGAACCTTTTCGGGTTCTGCAAAGTACAATAATGTTTTAGGTGAGAAAGACAGTTGGGTAGGGAATTAAATTGGTTGATTTCACTGTTTACGCCACTTAGGGTCTTAAATTAGTGGATTTCCAGTTCACGCCACTTAAAGACACTACATAACACCGTGGAAGACCCGTTTAAAAAATTGTCGAACTTTGCTATCTGACATATCTGACAGTGTTTGAATGGACAAATAAACACCCTAGAACACAAAAGTTTGGACATTTATGCTGTCACTAGTACAATATGTGCAGATACAAATTGGCACATTAATTTTATATC
>JZLH01S0000660.1:2560-16516 GCA_001188425.1 Eucidaris tribuloides
AAAAATGGGTAATGGAGGGCTCCCGGTACAAAGAGAAGTGCCACATGTCTTTCCCACCGTTCGAAGTGTTCAGTGAGTTTGTGCGTTATCACGCTAAGATTAGAAATGATCCCAGCGTCATGATGCTCCGTGGCATGAAGCAGCAGGAGGTTTCAAGAAGAATGGTCAGTGTAAGGATGTCACCAAACAATTCTTCATGAGTGTCGTGGTGACTCTCCAGATCCCCAATCTCAAATCAGAAATGCATGCTCCAACGTGCAGGAATCAATATGCATTGGTGACAGATCTTGTGCAAAGATTGTGCCTATTCTTGTGAGATTCAAATTGATCCACGTAATGTTGTCAAGACATACGCCATCATAGACGATCAGAGCAACAAAACCATGATAACATCTAAACAGGGTGAAAGTTAAGATGCAATCGGCAAATGTAGCCTAAAGAGAGTTTTCATGAAGTCACTAGTTTCCTTTTCATGTCTTTACAGAAAAATAATGAAATCGACCAAGAAACATTCCTTCTTCTGGAACCAGCAACAGTGATGGCGTGTATCCAACCTGTAGGACCACGACTGAAATTTCTCAGAGAAATGCAGAACTGAAGGTGCAAGAATTGTTTGATGAAAATTTTTGAAATTATGGGGGTATTGTCCAAAATGTGGTAATGTTGTCAGGTTAATGAGAATAGCCTATCATGGCATCTGAAAATGATTCATCAAGTTATAGTTGGAAGATTTTCACAGAGAGCATTGTGTGAAGCCAAGATGGGTATTAGGGTACCATTTCAGGACGTAGTGGAATCTTCAAACATTTGAAATGCCCTGCTAATGAAGAAGATCAGCATGTTATTAACCTGATTTTTGTTATCAACTTTACATAATACCAAGTTAAATGATGTTTGAGAGAAGTTCATTTATACATGCCATATGAAGCGAAATTGACTCGAACTCTGCTCTCATCTGTCCTCCAAAACAAACAAAATTTGGGGATAAACATAGTTTCATGATAACGTTATTTTCAATTTTCATTAGTCTAACCTCGCTTGTCTGGACTCCTCTATAAAGCAGTTGCATCTCCTCGCAGCTTCCCTCTAGATTTTTCATCCATTTCCCACGATACATAATTTTCTGTTTTATTACATTTTGTTTTCAACATGGATGAAGAAAAAGATACACAATCTTCTTTAACATCAAGGAAAGATTTTATAAGTACAACAAAACGACCTATCTACCAAATAAATTTTCATGGAATTGTGTCTGAGTGAATTGTGTCTAACTACATTGATCTCTTATCGGTCATAGACCCAAAATGATACATGTTTGTCCTGATGAGGCTTGACAAATGGGTTTAGACTATATGCCAAGGATTTGCTGTGATGTTACGGGACTTTTGTATGTAATCCTGCTGAATTGTCATGCAAAATGCATTTTGTTTGAGGAGGGGGTGGAGGGGGGGGGGGGGTTAACACTTTTTCCCACCCAAGGCCAAAATAACAAAAACAATAACAACATAACTTTGCCTTTGTTATTTTGATTGTAACCAAATTTTGGACTGAAATGTAGTTTCGAAACATTATTGTTATTTTGTCTGAAGTGGAAAAGACTAATTCTCTGGCTGTTTAGTGAAACTAAATTTTTTGCAAATTTTTGACTGCATTGAATTCAGGTACGTATAATGTGATTACGATTTACCATACTAATTCATACTATATACATGTAGTGCATACATGATGCAGCTGTCATTGCCTTTAGTTTTACTTTGACATGCAGAAATGTGGTTTTCTTTATATGTTTCAAATCGTAAGTGCACAAGAAGTATACATCAAAGAGCATTTGCCTTTGCAATGTACTATTTTATAGTGGCCTATAGAGAAGTAACTGAATTTTGGTATTTACAATTTATATGATTCTTGTATATATATATATATATATATATATATATATAAGTTGCTAGCTTTTTCACTTTAACTTTAATGTGTGATATATATGTTCGCAGATCATCACTTGATGAACGTAATAATAAGTAAGAATGATGTTTAAATGCGCACATTATCACGTCAAAGGATGCTCGAAGCGCTGTATCATCAATGTTCATGTAAACAATACACAGAATGCAAAGCAAAATCAAAGCCAAGGAACATAATTTATAAATTACACTGAATTCAAAATTTTACATGACATAATTGTGTAATATTATTATATCTACAAATTAAATTTATAGTATGATTTTTAGTCTCTTTTTTGAAAGATTCTAACTGAGGTATTCCGAGAAGTACTTAAGGGTACAGCTATTCACATATTTCTCGGAACATTGTCTCTGATATGGTCTGCTATCCCCCCCCGAGTTGTTTTTGTTTCGCTCTACCATTGATATATAATTATCGAAAATGCAGGTATCTCATTTTAGTCTGTATCCTTGTTGAATCAAAATTGCAGTGGAGATAAATTTGTATTATGTTTAGCATACGTGCATTATTTTGTTTTTCATATAATGATTTTTAAAGTATTGTGTATGATTTCAATATAACACTATTCATAATCATTGTAATGATTATGAATTTTAATTTGGGCTGGAGAGAGTCAATATTTATAGAAAATTTATTTGTAATTTATGTCAATTTTACTCAATGTTTTGAAAAGCATAAATTCATTATTTCAACAGGTTGAAATAAAATTATTTATTTGTGTCAGTTAAATTTTACATTGTTATCTAGCATTCATAATTTGTTATTCATGTGTGTGTGTGTGTGTGTGTGTATGTGTGTGTGTGTGCGTGTCTGTCTGTGTGGGTCACATGAAAATACTGAACGCAATCATTGTCGTTGGTGTTTAATATTTTACATTTATTTTTATATTTATTTTCAGGCTCAGCTATGCAACCAAGTTTAACACAAGTGTGGTCACATACGAGACCATTTGCGAGAAAGGCGCACAGTATCAGAAAGCAACATCGTCCATAGTTAACTTCATTGTTGAGGATTTGCGCCCAATTGCCATCATAGAGCCATCTGGGTTCAGGAAGATGGTAACCACGCTGGAACCAAGATACCTTGAATTTCCTTTGCGGACGACGATTGTTGACATACACATCATCCCCATGTTTCAAGAAATGAAAGAGAAGGTAGGCATATTTTTAAGATCATGTTTCTAGTAAATCAAATTAAATTAAATTAAAATTAAATTAAATTATTGATCATACACTACTATACTTTGCACAGCAAGTGGGCAAGATCTGTATTGTAATTAATTGTACAATAATTACTTATTTTATTATTTGCATTTTGTAATATCTTTATTTTTCTTAATTCGTTTCTTGACTTTCTTCATTATTTATTTTGAGTGCTATTTGCACAAATGCCAAATTCTAAATTACGAATCAATCTCATAATAATTCTCATATACCCCCTTCCCCTCTTATCCAGGTAATGATGGATATCTCGAAGCCGTCAGCGCACGCGATAACGACGTATGCCTGGACATCGATGTCAGCAGAGTCCTACGTCACCACCACAATTCATTATGTTGATAACACCTTGAGCTGCAGGCATGCACCCTGGAGACAAAGATGATGGCCGAATCGCACACGGCGGACAATCTGAAGAAAGAGATGGAGGCTGTGGTAGCAGAATGGCAAATCGTACCTACAGCGGTTGTGACGGATAACGATGCAAATATCGTTGCAGCCTGTGCCAGGGCAGGATATCTGCACGTGGGCTGCTTCGCCCACACCCTCAACATCTGTGTGCGAAATGGGTTAATAAGCTGTACCGGACGCAGGACGGATCATCGGCAATTGCCATCAAATTGATCCTTCTTCAAAAAATCACCCCTGAAAACAGCGGGACTAAAGTCAGTGGAAGAACAGTTGGAACTTGAGGTAAGTTTTCCGAACTTCAGTTAAAATTTTCAAACACAATATAAAACTTACAGAGATTTTGCCGAAGAACTTCGGTTTCGCCTTCAGAAAGCCCATGAGAGAGCCGAGAGAAGCTGGAAGAAAAGTGCTGAGAGACAGAAGCAGCACTATGATCGCCGTGCTGGTAATCCAAAGCTTCAAGAAGGCATGTTCGTATGGCTATACGATCCCTCGAACATGTCGAAGAAAAAGGGAATTTCTCCAAAGTTGCAACTACGCTGGAAGGGACCATATCTAATTGTAACTAAGCTTTCCGATTTAACCTATCAAATTCAGGCTTCGAAACGTGGAAAGCCTGTAATAGTCCACTGCGATTGTCTCATGCCGTACAAGGGCGAAGAACGTAAGAGGTGGATTTTGAGCTGCCAAATCAGATACGGGTGGAAAATCCAACGGATTTAGGAAGTGACGATGAACAGCAGACAGTTTCAACAAATGACGTTATCCCAGAGCCACACTCATCACAATCTATACGCAAGGAGAGTTGTGGTGCTGTTAATGAATCTGTTACATCATATCCTGATACCCCTACCGCACAGTTGGTGGAAGGGATGGACCAGGATGATGAAGTTCAAGTACAAGATCAATCGGTCAAAGTTAAAAGTCAGGGAGTGAAAGAAAGGCGATATCCCAAACGAAACAGGAAAAGACCGAAGTACCTTGCTAATTATTCTGCATAAGGAATAATTATATTGAAAATCAGCAACCCATTATTGAAAACTAATATTGCCATCCCCCAAATTTTGTTATTTAATTGATGCAGATGGCTGACCACACCTGCAACCGCCCGTCTCGAGGAAGGCCGATTGTCTGCAGGAAATAGTGCCGGGACAAAGATGAGTTGTATCGTCATCTTCGGGAGAACCATTATGGCCGGAGCTTCGACTGCCGAAGGTGTCCCTACACGTCGCCTAAGGCAAGCAATGTAAAGCGACACCGAAAGATGGTGCACCAAACACCAAGACGAAATGTGATGCACCGTTCACCTGTAACCGGTCCCGCTCACCAGACCAAACCCAGAATGAAAAAATCACCAAGCTCGTGGAACCCCTCACTCAACCTCGCTCGAAAAGTACAATCACCAAGTCCGTGGAACCCCTCACTGAATCTCGCCCGAAAATTCCAACTACATGTACCAAGCCCGTGGAACCCCCCACTCCACCTCGCCCAAAAAAGACAAACACCAAGCCGATTGAAGACCCATCACCTCAACAAGATTCCGTATCTGATAAAATTACCAAACCACCTACATGTACATGTAGTCCAACAATATGTATTACCTGCTCGCCGACTACAAGTCTTACACCGCCGAAAATGCATGTATATTGAAGAACATGACGAACAGGCAAAGAGTTGGCAGCCATGCAAAGAGGTCGTGATTCTGAAAGTGGTGTAAAATCCGTATGCGTTTTAAAGATTGTGTCATTCATTTGCACGTCAAAAAACACCTAAATGAATGAAATCATATCCAATGTGAAGATTAATATACATGTAAATGAACACCTCTCATAGAGACTTGGGGTAAAACATTGAGTTTTGGTGAAAATCTGGACGGTTAAACTTGATCCTTTTTCAAATTACTCAGAAGCAATTTCAAAAAATCTGCAACGTCAAACGTGCACGTGCCGTTCCAAAATTGTCCGATCAGCCGTTAGCCAAAGGTCGTGTGGAGGTTAGCCGTTTACCCAATCAGTGCGCTGCGCTGGTCTTGCGACGATACACATAACCGCGATTCGCAGTTTGAGCAAAATTGAAACTCACGGAAAGAACCACATTCTGGTAACATGTCGTTATTTGTTTTTCTCATAAAACAACAAATTCATGACGTATGGATCTCAAACTTTCAACACACTATTTGTAAGTACTAAACTACCGTTTGGTATTGATAATGAAGGGAAGTAATGGACTTGCACATCCCTGACACAATCTTTAACGCAAGGTCCATCCTGACGTAAAGTTGGCTTTAATAAGAGGGGAACAATGAGCGGACTATAACAAAACTTCAACGAAATCCACAAGAAGAATATGGAAACATGAAGGTTGAAAGCTTCACTTTTCAAATTTCAAAAACGAGCAACTCCCCATACGTAATGTAATATCAATTCAGTAAATTGCCACTTTGAATGGTCCTTGACAATAGAATGTCTTTTCCTCCCCATAGAAGCATTTATGGAATGATGTTTCTAATAATAGAGTGTGTCCCCCTGCCCCCAGAAATGGTCCAACCCTAACAGCTTGGTGTAAATCGGTGCTGTATTGAAGTAAAAGATACTGAAGATACAGAAGGAACATGGCACAGAGGCGATGGGCCTAGAAGAAATAATGTTTTCATTTTTGGGGACATTTTCAATCTATAGCCTTGGATATCGGTTTTTATACAGTAAGTTCAAAGCCAAACTGACAGACATATTTTAACCAATATTATCCAGTCACAGCTTGAAAGGGAGGGAGTTAAGTAATTTCCCAGTCTCACACAATTAAACAGGGAACTTAAATCTGAAATACATGTAGGCAGACAGTCTTTTCCTTTTCCTGAAGAAATAGGCATATTGTGTCCACATGAGTCATGACATAAAGTCCCTCTATTCTTATAGCATTCCAGTGAAAGGGTAACCTATTAAAAGGTGAAAATGAAAATGGACGAGATAAATAAACAAGAGTTACATGCCTGCCTCTGAAAATGGAGGAAAATCCTCAAAAGCAGAATGCAAGTTCTGCAATATGAAAAAGGTTGACATATCAAACAGCAGCAAACAAACTTCTAACAAGAAGAAACACTTTAAGAAGTACCATAGTGATGATTTTGAGAGCTTCATTTTTGACTTACAACAAGTCCTTTCTACTCCAAACGGTCATGCATCAACTCTCTACTATAAGAGAAAATTCAGTTCATATAATTTCACCCATTCCAGTTCAGCAAAAAGGTCACTTGCGTTGAAGTAATAACAACTCAAAAATTAATGGCTTAATTCGGGCAATTTTCATTTTGCATTTATAAAACATTCAATCTGAAAATGATTACAGTCTCAATATTTACTGATCAGGGAGATATTCAGAAAAACCCTATAACCGATTATCTCGAAAAGTGTGCTTGGCGCTTGAGAGCGCACTATTAAGCCTACCTTCTTGCAGGATGCTGAAGATATATTGTCACGGACCACAATGATGACATCATAATTATTTCCATTGCTTCATGACTACAGACTGCTAGTCTCAAAGATCAATCATGCCATATGGAGTGGCGGAATTCATTATGACTAATTGGTGGAATTATGTCATAACATCATTGTCAATAAATTTGAATCATTCTAAATGTAACCGCGAAAATAGAATTAAAATCCTTACATGTAGTAAAAATCACAGGCTTGACCATTAATTTTGTAATGCTAGATGTCGAATTCATTCTTCTGCTGTGCAATTACAAACGACTTGATGTGATAGAGGAAGGATGCACAAGGAACCCTGTTTTTGAAATTGGAGCATTCAAAAAAATCTCATTTAAATTACAAAACTGGACCATGCGACAAAGGTTCCGTGAAGCTGACATGTAGCTTCAGGGAAGAGACAATGTCAAGACCATGAAACCAGATAGAGGAAAGGGTAACATGTTAACTGTCTATGCAATAATGACCCTTTCTGCACCAAATCCGATGTAGCAACACTTTGTAAGTAAGATGTTAGAAGTGTACGAGGAAACATAGCATACCTATGGGGCGCGAGGGCGGGCAGACCCCCCCCCCCCCCCCCCGCTCCTGACGATCGTCAAAAAAAACATCATCATAGCCAATGTCTTCAAATTCCGAACTGACAAGCAAAGCAACGGAGCCACAAAAAAAAAAATGTAGTTAGACGCGATTCTAGAATGACCTTGCAGCCTAACTTTGATGCAGAAATGAACTTTCTTTTCCTCTGTCAATAGTAGACTGAGCTTTCCATCAAGAGTGGTACTTTAGACACGTAAAGGGATGAAAAGAAGAAAGTCCCTCAAAAGCGGTGCATATATTTTCCCTCGGGAGACTCCTTATTCTGTTTCTCATGTTGGCTCTTTGCGACAGACACAAGAAAAATTATGACCCATTATGGAGCACAACGAGTAGATCCGGTTTTTCAAACTGGAAAAAAGCAACACAACTGATTGAACACCATGAAGAACCTTTAATTCACATGGAAGCAGAGGATCAGCTGTCACTTACCCAACTGAGACTTGTAAAGGCAAAGCAGTTGATGCTGAGCAAGTGAGAGCACATGAATATCAGGTACAAAAGAAATCGGAAAGTACTTTCTAGGCTTATTAATGTGCATGTAACACTGTTCTTGGCCAAACAGAATTTAGCTCTACGAGCACATCGTAAGAATATGAGAACCGCTGACACAGAACGCAATGATGGCAACTTTTTAGAACTTGTGACTTTAATCGGCAAATACGACAGAGTACTAGCTGCTCATTTATCTGAGCAAAAAGTCATTCAAAGTACCTTGGTCAAGGAATACAGAATGAGCTCATACAATGCCTTCATGACACGCCAAATTCGGATCTGCATTTTTCTCCAACAAGACTTTTGTTAAATGATAATATGGACAGAAAGCCATAAGAAATGTCTACTTTGTTCACATTTGACTCATCAAAACCTTCCCAATCCAATAAAGCTCAAGCACTTTTCCTCATGTTGTAAGGGTCCCTCCGACCTCGATCACACCAGCGATCATATGCCGTGAAAAACGAGTGTACGTCCCGCGACTCTCAAGCACGTTTCCCGGGCAATCACCATACCGATACCAACGGTCCATACCTCCGAGGTCTCATGCACTGTTGGACTGAGTCAGTGCAGATGGACAGAAGAGTCGGCCTATTCTGCAGGGGAACAAGAAGAGTGGCTCTGATGGAGTGCTGCAAGGCGAGCTAAATACCCAGGTAAATTTGAACCACATTTCAAGGATTTGCAAAATGCTGCAGATCTGTCAAGAGACATGGCAGACGCTCTGTATATACACTGTATACGCAAATTACACACAATAATGTTTTCCAGTACCTGCATTTTTCCCCCTTCCTAGAAAACCTATCGAATGAATAGTGAATATGCATGCAATAGACTTCAGGTTTATGCCATTTTGAACCAAGGGCAAGATGTGCATGAACCATAATATGCTTTTTTCATATAAATGTAGAGAAGTGACTTGATATATATTTAATATTGAGAGCCGGGGGAAAAAAATACACCGGGACTCGGCGGCGATTTGCCCCGAAATGCAAAGAGCCCCCGTATTATCATAGCGTCAATACAAAAGAGTATCTGAATAGCACTAGAAACTGGGAAAAAAAAGGGGGGGGAACCCCCCCCCCCTACCTCCCCCCCCCCCCAGAAAAAGAAAATGTTAAGTTTTTCCCTCATTGAGACACATGTCCCTCAGTTGATAACTCACAGGTTAGCACCTTAGGAGGCACCTGCCAGTCAAGGTTACCATAGGAGATGTCCTTTGCCAAACTGGCAAACAGATATACATTTTGACAATTTCTGATGAACCTGATGCACAAGGAGGAGATTTCCCTTCCCCTGTTTCGAGCATGGAAGATCCTGAAGTGCCTAAAAGACCAGATGAAGCATCAACAGATGTCCCTTTTTCAGACTCACGCAAGGAAACTTTTGATCAACTATATGACAAGGGAACGGCAGATCCCTCCATTTCTTCAGAGGGTGTAGTTACTTCTGGTCCAGTTACAAAGCCACTACTTTCTGAAAAAGATAACGCACAAAATCTACAACCAGAGGATTTCATAGTGGATAGAGATGCATCATTGCATCTGACTGAAAACATACCAAAAATGGCCAGCAGAGGAAATTTTTTGCACAGACTGAGGAACAAAGGAGAATCCTACATGACACAAAAGACAAATGAGTGCAATACCAATGACCCGTCAATACAATATCTACAACTATCTGGAGGAAACAGCGGATACCTTTGAATGCAGCACATGCAACATTTCTCTTCTCCAATGATAACACCATTTCTGAGTATGACTTCATTCCACCTAATATCCTTTGAGCATCCAGGCTACTTGATTCCACATTGAGGGTGAGAAGAAAAGTAAGGACTTCAAAACTTTCCTCCCAATGACCATTCTGAAGCAAACTTGCTGCTACAGAAAAAATGCTGTAACTCCAGAGAGACACGTGAGTTAGGTCCCATGTAATCATCACAGGCTTTCAAGTGGACCATGGTGAAAAAGTAGGAGAAAAATAGGAGCTAAATAGGACGTAATGAAAAAAAATCAAGAGACCTCATCTACCAGACAAATGCCCCTGGCAATTACTTCTGGTCAGGAAGTTTTGTAAGAACATATTAATGATTCTGAAATGGCCAAGAAACAATCTAATTGAGAGGCAGATCTGAATACATCAAAGATACAGGTTATGACACAATTTTTTATAATGATGGAATACGCACATTATAAATCATTTCTTCAGTCTTCAAACAGTTTTAACCACCAAATTATGCACAAAATAGGGAACCTTCAAGTAAACTTTGTAAAGTCTGTCAGAGTTTACAAACTTCTTTGTAAATTCTTATCATTATAATGATCATGAATAGCACGGTACTTAAAGTCTTAATACACAATGATTCCATTCTGTGTAAATATTGCAATCTCTCTGAATTAGTTGTATTAGTCACTATTTATGATTATCATTATTCATCACAATTAACAAATGATAACTTTGGCTTGTATTGTCTTCTTTTCAGTTCTTGCCAGAGTTGAGCTCCCTGACTGGTGGGACTCCATCATAGGACTAGGAGCAGATGGGGCTGCTACGATGCAAGGAATCAATCGAGGTCTGGCAGCAAGGCTGCAACAAGATTTCCCATGGGTGGTGTCTGTCCACTGCCTGGCCCATCGCCTGGAGTTAACAGCCGGGGACACAATCAAAGAAGTGAGAAAGGTGCGCAAGATTCTGGACTTGCTGGAAAGCATTTATAAGCTCTACAAAGTGTCTCCAAAAATGTGGCAGGAGGTGAGGTCTGGCGGCATGGCTAGAAGAAGATTTCCCATGGGTGGTGTCGGTCCACTGCCTGGCCCATCGTCTGGAGTTAACAGCGAGGGACACAATCAAAGACGTGAGAAAGGTGCGCAAGATTCTGGACTTGCTGGAAATTTTATAAGCTCTACAAAGTGTCTCCAAAAATGTGCCGGGAGGTGAGGTCTGGCGGCAAGGCTACAACATGATTTCCCATGGGTGGTGTCAGTCCACTGCCTGGCCCATCGTCTGGAGTTAACAGCCGGGGACACAATCAAAGAAGTGAGAAAGGTGCACAAGATTCTGGACTTGCTGGAGAGCATTTATAAGCTCTACAAAGTGTCTCCAAAATGTGGCGGGAGGTGAGAGTGGTGGGTGACCTGCTGGAGACAAAGGTACTAAAGCCACAGAGAACACAAGGAACCAGATGACACAAATCACACTGCCTGTAGTAAATGCAGGAAGGGATCATATGCTAGGGCCATCATGATCAATCCACTACACCCACATCTGCCAAAGATAGCTGTATGTCTTCATCCCACCTGCAACAGATTTGATGATATGTTTGTCTGACGCCAGTGGCAGAAATTGGATAGGCTATTTGAAAAACATCTGGAACCTGTCCTTGGCCCAATGATCAGAGCTAGCAGTGATGGGGATACGCAGTGTCGAAAGTTGATGCTCCAAATGGCCATCTCCACTGATGGACCCAAATATTACCCTATTCCTAGAGAGGAAGGATTCATATTTAAAGCAACTAGGAAAAGCCTTATTGGAGAACGATATATCATCAGGAACATTCCTGATCAGGACTTTATTCACAACAAGAAGAAGCTCATCAACCTTTTTCTATCTGTGCGATTGATGATGGTCAGAAAACACTTGACCCACCTAAAAAACCTCCCACAGGTTCGAGATGCATTTCCCATAGATGATCATGGGCTTACAAAGCTTGACCTGACCTGCGGCGATGATCGGCAAAACTATAGAAGCTGTGAAAAAGTCTGCCTGCAACGAGTAGTGTCTTGCCTTCAACATCTCATAGATGGGGATCAACAGACCATGTACAGACCTAAACGGACTGCATGCATACCTCACAGTTGTGGCTTGGTACATCAACATCTTTCTTAACCCAACTGTAGGTTTAACTGGACGAGTTCAATGTGCTGCAACTGTAGTCACTTTCTTGTCTATATGGCGTAATTACATAGATCACACACCGCAGGTCAGTCTCAGTAAAACGTTATCAGCCGAGAGACATACACAGCTAGAAATAATGTGCTTTTGGCCCCTAGGAAAAGCTGTTCATTGATTAAAAAAAAATTAACTTTATTTTCATAACTGCATAGGTGCCACTTGCAGTCTATTTAACCCTCAACTTACTGTAACCTATGGAAGCTATGAACATCAATTATTGCAGCACTTTGTAAGTAAAAATGCAGAATTGTACGGGATATAGTTCCTTGTGTATAATGATTATGCACTACTCCACCCGGTCAAAGAAGCCCAAAAATGTGGGTTACTAGAAAATTGTGCAGGTTGGAATCTTGAAAATTTCATGCTGAGGCTAAAGAGGAAAGTTAGAAGTGGCATCAAACCAGCAGCTCAGATGGTAAGAAGGATTTTAGAGAAACGGGAAACAATCCATATGGAAGAGAGGTCAACTGCATCCAGCAAAATTAAGTGTGTACGACTACACAACATTTACTTGACCAAGGAAATATTGTGAAGTCTTGGGTGAAAACGGCAGCACATCATATATATGCAAAGTATACCATCAAACAAGAGCAGTATCTTAACATCCATGCTGTTCTCTTGTGTTGGGAATGTGCAAGGTAGTGAACACAAATTATGCAATAGAGATTCTGGAAGACAAATATCTGGCTACTAGATGTATTATGATTGACCATAACAATGAAATCATTTCTTCCACTGCTTCATGATTACAAGACTGTAGTCTAAAAAGTATGTCATGTGATAGAACAACATTCTTTTAGTATGTGGCCCTGAGACCTGATGAATTTGCAAGAAAGCCCCAAGTACTTACTGAACTACCAAAGTGGAAGGCCAAAGAATTTAGACAATTTGTGTTATATACTGGCCAATTTGTCCTTAAGGAAATACTGCCTCATGACATTTTATAGCATTCAGTGTCGCTTCTGGAATTGTACTGAACCCTCAACTTACAGTAACACATGGAAGCTAAGCAAATCAATCATTGCAGCACTCTGTAAGTAAAGGTGCAGATTTGTATGGAAAGAAGTTCCAAAATTCAAATTCAAATTCAAATTCATTTTATTCACATCCATAAAACAATTACAATTCACAGTAAAGCCCAATATCATATGAAGATACAAATAATAATCAAACATATAATAACACAAACCAAAAATATAAAATGTGGACGTGGATGTCGGGGATCGTAACAGGCCGATTGACCCTATCGCCGCAGCTGAACCCCTTATAGTCTACATTTTAAAATATGTCAAATATGTACAAAACAAACAAACAAACAAACAAAAAACAGAAACGAGACAAATAAAACAGTACTTGGGCAGGCAACAGCTACAATAATACAATACAAATCATGATCTAAAATTCAATATTGTCTGTATTTAGTTTAAATGAAGACAAAGATAGACTTTCTTGTTATTTCACTCCGCAACGTCATTCCATATGACCGTCCTTTATTTAATAATGGACCTGGAAAATCTGATATCTCATAATGAGATGTAAAAGGTTATCTGAATTTGTGTTATTACATATTTACATCTATTAGACAAAAAAATCATATCAAAACCTCCTAAAACTATTTTTACATTAAGAAAAACATAAAAATGCCAACATGATAGGAATGTATTCATATATATTTAATTATTTTAATTTTCCAAATGAAGTACCTCTTATGCAAGATATGCCGTGCCTTTTGAAAATTAATTCTAATGTGCACCCTTTTGTAATAAAAATAGCTTTTGCTAATAAATACTTGTGCACAGTTTCCCCATATTAGTATTACAATAAGGGTTAAATAACCG
>JZLH01S0000660.1:32027-43060 GCA_001188425.1 Eucidaris tribuloides
AAAACATATATTGTAGGCAGAGAATGATAGCTATACATTACTATCATGCAATTAAAACAATCATATACTTGACTGCATGTCATATAAAGATAGTTGAACAGAGAATTTAAAATCCATTTAATACAAATTTTGATGTCACCATCTATTCTCTTTGGGTAGAATAATTTTTGAGATTGATATCATAATTCATACATGTCTTCCAGAACAAACCATGCTGTACAGTGTAAACATCAACTTATACAGTACCAGCCCATGCAATTGGTCATAGTTTTACTGTAATATATCCAGATGATTAGTTGTCTTGTCTACGTAGAAAAAAGAAACAAGGAAATGCCGACTCAGTCACAAGAACTGTGACATCAGTCTCTGTCATCAGACTAATGCGAAAGATAACAAAGAGACTACCCAGTCAATGCCGACTTCTTTTATGCCTCCGCCGTCAAAAAGGAGACTGTAGGTCTTGGTAGAAAAAAAAGGAATAGGCTTGGAGATCCTCTTTACAGGTTAATTGTAAATGCACTTTTCCTTAAGATTTTCAAGAGATGATAAAAAAAATGACAGATATGTTAAGCATTGAATGATGATGTTATTTAGCATTGCCATTATTTTCTTCCGTAGATTAGATTTTAATAAAAGTAAATTGTAAACTCAGTGGGAAAACACAAGCGAATTGGGACAAAAGTACAAGTGGAACCTGGAATACAGCTTCATAATTATATGTTTGCTTATGTGTGGGAATTTTGATAAAATGGACCCCTCATAAATCACTTGATGAACATAATCACTACCATATTCTACCAGTCACGTGTAGTGAATTAAATAAATTTATTCATTCATTTAATTAGCTATTTACATATTTAATAATTATTCATTATTTTGCAATTATACACACCTTTCACAGTGCAACTAAATTACAGCATTTACACAAGTATCATTCAACAATGACTTAGGTCTTGGTGAAAAGTATTTCTCTAATTTCATAATTATTTTTTTAAACTTACAATATTTATAAAATGACACTAACTCATACCTCAATGAAAACAGCTTTGTGACCTTGTCCAAAATAATCATTACTACATCGGGTTCAGCATATCACGGAATTTTACTTTTATGTTCATTCACAGTTGAGAATTTGGTGGTTCTGGGTTAAAAGATGTTAAAAATCTGCAATAGATCCAAAAATACAACAGAAATTATCACAGAGTTTCCTCCATACACAGTCAGCACCTTTAATGCATTTAAAGACAACATTCCTTACATCATCTGCCAAAGAAGAGGACTTAATAAGGAAAAAAAATCTTCCAATAGCACCACTGTCATACAACCAGGAAATAACATTCTCTTTTCAGGTGCACGTAGCACAGTGCTACTGAAAAGGGGTGTACTGCATCTGTACTGCATTTTTCTTTGCTGTAAAAGAGAAAACACTCATAGATAACAAGAACTGAGTAAATAAAGGAATTTTTGCAATTGAAAACCAGAGAGTAACAGCTCATTCTTTTATTTACAACGTCGATTGAGATGACACTGCACAACTTCAGATAGTTGTGGTGAAATTCCTTTCTTCTGAAAGTGAACTGTAAGTCAAGACGTGTGTTCTCAAATGACTGATATGATGTGAAAAGTCTGCAAATTAAACTGAAGGAAATAAACATTTTGAGATAAACGAGACATTGATGAAGTGGTAAGAACATTTTATGGGATCAAACTGATCATGGCAAACATAGATGTGTTCATTCTTCTGCTGCTAACTGGTCTACAATGTGGTGTAGATGCCCAACAATTCGTGATCCAGCCCACAGACATGGAGGTAAGCGAAGGTACTGATGTCACCTTCCAATGCCAAGTCCAAAACCTGGGAATGAATCATAGAGTTGCTTGGTACGCGCTTCAACGTCGTATCAGCATCAATGCGAATGTCAATGTGCAGCGTACCGATGGCGATTACGTGATTCAAGCAACAGCCATGACCGGAACTTTTAACCTGGTTATGGCCAACGTTCGGCAGTCGGACGATGGGACGTACTACTGTGCCGTCATCAACAGGCACAACCACAATATTGTGCTCGTTTCCCGAATAGCCAGTCTAATCGTTAATTTCCTACCTGACATCACGGATCCAATTTGCCACCCGCCCACAGTGACCGTTTACGAATTTACCTACGTGATCTTGACATGCGACAGCAAAACGGGGAATCCCCCAGTCGAGTTGGTGTGGACGAGAAAAGATGGTGGGGAGATAGATAATATGAATACGACCTTGACGCACACG
The DNA here is from genome assembly GCA_001188425.1 of Eucidaris tribuloides. Lineage (NCBI taxonomy): Eukaryota > Metazoa > Echinodermata > Echinoidea > Cidaroida > Cidaridae > Eucidaris > Eucidaris tribuloides. The sequence goes on from JZLH01S0000660.1 coordinate 34,300, forward strand.
ATGCTGCGGCGCACTCTGCGATACGGTTTCCACGCTAATCGCACGCATCACACCACCGAGTTCATTTGCACGGCAACAAATCGCAAGTTCCCCCAGTACATCAGTCGTTGCAAAGTGACTGTGCTTGTGAAATTTCCTCCCGACCAGGTAGACATCACACCCATCCCACCGGGTAATGGTAGCGACTTCCCGCGATATGACTGTTTCGCTGAGGCTCATCCATCACCTATGTACTCATGGTCTATCAATCCGATGATCCCTTTGACCCATTTTATGATATCCATGGATGGGCAGACTCTCAACATCACATCTGAACTGATATGCACGGAGATTACCACAGCAACATGTAATGCAACAAACGAGAAAGGGTCTGGTAATGACACTGTCATCATATGTGAACCACTGCCAACCACAACCATGCTTACAACATTAGCTACTACCACTATGATGCGGCAAACACCTGGTAATGACGCCAGAACAGACAATACAATGACGCACACCGCCATAATCATCGTCATGCTTTTCCTAATCCTCCTGGCCATTATTCTTGTAGCCTGTCTGCTGTACAGACGCAAACGCCGCAACAAACTGAACGAGAAACTTATCGAGAGTCAAGCGCAGCACATCAATGGCAACAACGAAGCTGTGAATGCTACTCTAAGCGATGGCGATACGCTTGCTAGAGGCAGTATCACTGAGCAAGGAAGGGGCGAAGATGATGAAGGAGTCAATGCATCCGATGAAACGTATATGACGATGGGTGCAATCAATAAAAAGGCATCCCCTCCTCCGGCAGAAATGGCCACGGAAGATGACCTGTACATCGATGGGAACGTGATACACGATCACAGGCAGAATGCTACGGGGAAACCTACACCTGCAGCTAGAGGTAAGCCACATCCCAAACCCAGGAAGCCGGAACCAAAGGCCAGAAACTTTACCAAGAAGGGGTTGGTGAGTGCTCTCAAAAGTGGGTTTACTTTCAAGAGGAAGAAGCACGCTCACGTTGAGGAGAATGACCTTGACCTCGATGACCCCCATGATTACACCCGATACAAAGTTCAAAGCCAAAAGAATGTCTATGAGGGCTTGAATCTCAAGCAAGATGAGGATGATAGTGATGATGAACTGGAGAAGATCAAGAGACAGAATCAGTGGAGGGCTAATGAAGGCGATGATGGGGATTACGAGTTGGTTGGTAAAATGAGACAGAAACCAGAAAAGGCGGCAGTGAAGCCAAGCGAACTGGGAGGGGTTCCTTTGGGATATGCAAATGTTGGTAATAATGAGTATGGAGATGATGATGATGATGAGTTTGCTGAAGCCTCTATTTACGGCTCCGTACAGGATAACCCCAAAGCGAGTAAACTGTCGAGTGCTGTCTTGACCCTACAGAGGGAGAAAAACAAAGACACTTCTCCATCTGACGATGCCATGGCTTCACCGGGTTCCCATTCATCTGATGTCAATACTGCAAATGAAAAATATTCTACAGCTACAGCAACAGGTGGCAATGATTTGTCCAAAAGAGCTGCTAGTCTTGCTTCTGAGCTTGGTGATAATTTGGCTAACCAGCCTGAAGGGGAGATATACACAGATGCGAAAGTATATGGCAGTACAAGCCAGTCTGCTGGTATAGTTGGTCAAACGGCTCTTGTGTTTGCCAATGGGACCGGTCCAGAGGATGTGCAAGGTGACTCTGATGATATATACTTGGACCCAAATGCACATTGTGACCTCAAAGACAAATCTAATATCCTTTCTGCTTCGTCTCGTGGTGGTGGTCCAGAAAATGTCCAAGGTGATTCTGATGATATCTACGAGGACCCAATTGCACATCCTGACCTCAAAACAAATCAAATATCCTTTCTGCTTCATCTCGTGGTACTGGTCCTGAAAATGTCCAGGGTGATTCTGATGATATCTACGAGGACCCAATTGCACATCCTGACCTCAAAAACAAATCAAGTATCCTTTCTGCTCTATCTCGTGGTACTGGTCCTGAAAATGTCCAGGGTGATTCTGATGATATCTATGAGGACCCAAATGCACATTGTGACATCCGAGGAAAATCAAATGTCATCTCTGCTTCACCTGGCGGGAAGCCCGCAATCCTGCCTCGTAACAAACAGGGAAACAAGCACGGTACTGATCCAGAAAATGTCCAAGGTGATTCTGATGATATATATGAGGATCCAAATGCTCACTGTGACATCAGAGGAAAATCGAGTGTTGTCTCTGCTTCATCTGGCAGTCTAAGGGAGAATGAAGGAGAAATATACTCTGACGCAAATATGTACGAGAGCATCGGACAATCTAACAAGAAGCCTGCACTCCTATACCGTAACAAACAGGGGAACAAGCCGGAAGGGGATGAGTTTCAGGATGCAAATGCTACAAGTGATAAAACCAGGCAAGGTGTGAAAGTTGGGTCAGGGGTCACTAATTCAGGGTCAAATTCTAAAAACAAGAGGGAAGAAAGTCGGGATAATGAAGGTGATTATGATATGACTTACCAGGATGCGACGATGTATGAGGCGATTGGTAATGCTGTGGCCGGTAAAACCAATTCGAAAACAGCATTGATGAGTGGTCCTCATGCCGTCAATCGGGTGGGAACGGACAGGCCTGTCAGCCCAGAACCAGAGGAGGAGAGTATCTACGCTGTGGCCACGTTTCATGGGGCTTCAGGAGCTGGACCAAAGGCTGCCATTCCTGAAACAAAAATCGAGAGTGATAAATCATCTGCTGATAAGAAGACTGCCACGCTGGTTCGCAACAAGTCCGTGAATGATCTCTCTAAGTTTGCTTCGCCGAGCGATGGTGAAGACGATGATGGTGGTGATAGTGATGCGCCGGACGAATCTGATCAAAATTATCTTGAGCCTGAACCAGAGGAAGAAAGTATATACGCTGTAGCTACGTTCTATGGGCCTGCTTGCGGCAGGGCACCAGTACCCAGCCCACGAATGGGGAAGAAGAGTGATGCAGATTCTGTTAATACGAAGACGGCTACTCTAGCTCGTCAAAAAGATATCTAAAATCTAATCATTTATATGTTATCATTTTATGAAGGGGTAAATTGTACATTCTGTAATTAATATCAATCAAATGAAGACAAATATTCATAGCATTTTATTTGTGAGGGTTATTTGAGAGTAAGCTTCAAGCAAAATATATTTATTTTTTATTTGTTTGGTGCAATTGAGCCCATGTAAAAAAAAAAAAAACATAGTTCAGTAGATAAAAATTATAACATCAAATTCTGAAAATGTTTATTGACATTTTTATAGAAAAAGAACACTTTACACCTGTGTATCTAATATTTATGGATTATTAACTTCTAATCTCAAGTTTTAATGCAATTGATTATTAACTAACTCTGAACATGCTGAAGTTGCAAATGTTTGTACTGGAACCACACAATGCATGTAATGTCCATAGAGCTATAAATTCTGATGCAAGTTAACCCGTTGCCTCCGAGATTCTGAAAATCCCATAGACTTAACACAGGGCACATCCGGTTACCGTAGCCAACGGGTTAAGAGTTAATATAGCACATGTACTTTATAAACTACATTATATGTTACAAAACAGAAGTAATGATATTTGTACTATACACAAATTTATATGTACATGCCAGTAGGGAGATGTTGCATCTGGAAAATACAGAGAATTATAAGATGGTAAAAGATTAGATGACAAAATTAGATTTGGGTTATAAAAGAGTACACTTCCATCATTGGTGTTTCAATTCTAACATTATTTCAAGGAAAAGAGCCATGGTGAATACCTTTAAACATACCACAAAAGTGCAGAGAGCTGGAAACTGTTCTGCTAGATGTTTCAAATTAATTTGTATAAATAGATGCTATTACTTCTATACTATCGATACATGTGACTGAACTTTCACTATTTTGTTTTTCTGCTTGCTCAGTCTTGTCTCAGACCCCACCTATTTTTCCCCCTTTCATTCAAGGACAATTCTGGAGTTAAATGTACATTCATACATTGCAGGTAGCTGCACTCTGCAAGATTGCTAGGACAATAAGTCAAATCAATGAGATGCCATTTATTATGGGATCAAAAAGCAAGAACATGAAAATTGAAATAAATGATAACTGTTCTCCAGCGTAAGAACAAAGGTTACTCTTAGATAAATACATGTACCTTCAGTGTATTAGCTACTTGCAAGGGAATTTTATATAGCTGTTCAAGGTAGCAGTTTTTCATATAGTGTAGAAGCAAAGAATATTTACTTAAAGATAGGTTTCAGGATTTGCAAGTCCATCACTCCCCTGTATTATCATTACCAAACGGCAGTTAATTACTTACAAATGGAGAGTTGAAAGTTTGAAATCCATCTGTCACAAACTTGTTGTATTATCAGAAATACTAACAACAATATGCTACCAGAAAATTGTTGTTTCTGTGAGTTGAAATTTTGCTCAAATTACAGAACAAGGTTATGTGTAAGTTTGCACAGCACAACGGTCAGTCTGTGACTATATACATGTACATCAAGCGGTAAACTCTACATGGCCTTTGGCTAATGGCTGATTGGACAATCTTGGAACCCGGGGAGGGGAGCGAACACTCGAAGCTTCCAAAGTGATACCTATGTGCCGCACCGAAATCGAAATCGGGGGCTCTGGAACGGACTTGAGCGAAAAATGGGGGTCTCTGGAACTGGAGCTAAGGCTTCAGAAAACCTCAAAATGCTATGCTCTGGAACTGCATCGCGGCGAATTTCCGGCGCGCCGTTGGCGCGCCATGCTGAAAAAACAATGCTCTGGTTCGCCGAGCGAAAAATTAGAAGCGAAACGGCAAATTTGAGGGTCTCTGGAACAGGAAAAATCAAAATTTTTCTGTGACTTCTGAAATTGAGATGCTCTGGAACGGAAATTTAGGCTGAAAATGGGGGTCTCTACCGTGGCACATACGTATCACACAATTACACTAAGTGCCCCGCCCCCCCCCCCCCCCCCTCGGGCCTTGGAACTAACAGAATGTGCCCGTCACTTTGCAAATTTTGACCTTTACCATCCAGATTTTCACCCAAACTACGTATTCTACTCAATGGTTCTATGAAAGCTGTTTATTTATACTAATCTTCACATTGTGAATGGTTTCAGCTGATTTCATTCGTTTTCCCGTTTTCTGGCCTGCAAATCCTGAATCCTATCTTTAACAATGAGTAGTGTTGTTGTCATATTGTTAATACCGATATGTACGGAACGTTGTGAAACTGTCTTAAAGTGACAGGCTAACATTGTGGAGCTTCAATTTAAACAATTGTCAAATTTTTATATCAGAACAACAGAGTAGTGTTCAAATGGACAAATAAACACCCTAGAATAAAAAAGTTTGGAAAGTTACACTGCCAATGGCAAGTTATGCATGAATAAACAAACCTCGGGGCGAGTTTAAATAGCGTAGGTGTACACACAGTAAGTCTATGGGAGAAAATGGGCAGGTGAATCCGATCAACTTACGATTTTCACTTTTTTAAAGCACCAAATAATCATTTTGAAATACAATTTTTTTCAGGGCGTCATTTTTAGACCTTATCAAAGACAATGGTATCATGGGGAATCATGTGGCTCAGATTTTTGTAACTGTGGTAAATGTTAGCCAATACCTTTAATAATTCCACAATTTGTCCAACCCTCAATTTATGCATGAAATTACACATTTATAAGCAAATCGTTCCAAAAGAATTTGCATCATATATGCAAGACATTCTTTCATAATAAAATTTCCTTTAATAAAGGTATTGCCTAACATTTACCACAGTAAAAAAAAAAATCTGAGCAGCATGATTCCCCATGCTACCAGTGTCTTTGATGAGGTCTAAAAATGAAGCCCTGAAAAAATTGTATTTCAAAATGATTATTTAGTGCTTTAAAAAAGTGAAAATGGTAAGTTCACCAGATTCACTTGCCCATTTCCTCCCATAGACTTACTGTGTGCACACCTAGGTTAATAAAACTCGCCCCGAGTTTTATTGTTTATTCATGTATAACTTGCCATTGGCAGTGTAACTTTCCGAACTTTTGTATTCTAGGGTGTTTATTTGTCCATTTGAACATTACTATGTAGCTCAGATATCAAAGTTTGACAATTTTTTTAATTGAAGCTCCACAATGTTAGCCTATCACTTTAATTCACTGTTTTATATGAATGGCCGCTACAATTAAAGAAATTCAAAATGGTAAATATTTAATATACTACCCTATAATCAAAGGCAGTGTATAGTTTTCATACAGGGTGGTAAAAAATTTAAATGTTCTCCTTTGTGTGTGATGTTTTTTAGATAGACAAACATCATCTAGTGTATCAATGTGGCTAAAAACCACATGCTTCCTTAAGCTTCCATTTCTTAAAGATATTGGCTAACATTTTCCACAGTTAAAAAAATCTGAGCTACATGATTCCCCATGCCACCATTGTCTTTGATAAGGTCTAAAAATGTCACCCTGAAAAAAATTGTATTTCAAAATGATTATTTAGTGCTTTAAAAAAGTGAAAATCGTAAGTTGATCGGATTCACCTGCCCATTTTCTCCCATAGACTTACTGTGTGTACACCTACGCTATTTAAACTCGCCCCGAGTTTTGTTTATTCATGCATAACTTGCCATTGGCAGTGTAACTTTCCAAACTTTTGTATTCTAGGGTGTTTATTTGTCCATATGAACACTACTATGTAGTTCAGATATCAAAATTTGACAATTTTTTTTAAATCGAAGCACCACAATGTTAGCCTATCACTTTAAGGAAATTAATAAAAGATAAAAATGTTGCCCCTCCCCACCCCAATATTTTTGCCATAGGATATGTAAATAGTGCAACTTGTTTGCTGATCATTTAAGAATCACATTATGTCATTCTATTATGTTTCTGTAGCTTTGATGTTATTTCCTTATGTCTGACATGACAATGTTTTATGAAAGTTTTATGAAAATTTTGCCTGATTGACCAAAGCTATACTTTGGCTTTATGCTGGGAAATATCAATGATGTGTTTTTCAGTACTTATTTGAATTATGTTATCAAATTACTTCAAAACCTGTGTTGAAAGCGGTACATTGAACTATGTAAGTACTATAATTGACACAACACAATATATTACACATGTGCCTTCCACAATGTTCAGTATCATTTTATAAATTGTGAAAAGGTGAAGACATTGTAAATTTGTAATAACTTAACTCTTAACGTGCCGGAGGATTTTAACCTCTATGGACTTTACGTGTATTACTTGTCGCGGATCTGCGACTTCGGCACGTTAAGAGTTAAGTAACTCCCTAATAAACAGGGATGGAGTTGCTGGAAAAATATTTTTTTCACACAGACTTTGTACACGTAACTCGGTCTGAGGTCAAAGTCAAGGAGGGCAAAATTTGGCCTCGAGGCCGGCCGACTTCATCTCTGCTAATAACGATATATGAAGTACGATATGTACTGTGCCAGTGTAAAATTAGGTTTGGAAATTAACCAAAACCTGATTAACAGTGGATTACACAGGGTGAACCAAAAACCAGAAAATGGAAACACACTGTGCAAATACGGAATATGTTTAGAAGTACAAACAAAAATGTACGCAGATTGCCTGAATACAGTACATATTTTTGTTTCCTTGATTGTTTAATAATAAAAAAAAAGTTTAATTTTGTTTTGTCCATTTAAAATAACACCGTCAATAACTTCTATTTTGTTCAAAATACTGGTACTGGGAAAAAGTACTCAACCAAATTAATAGACAAATATATGGGTGATATATTTTTTTTCCTTAAAATATTCCTCATTTATGTGTAACAGTGAATTTGGCCTAACTTTTTTCGAGGCCACCCTGTGTTAACAATAATTTCCATTATTGAATTATATACAAAGAAATCAAATGGTGAATAGATTTTTACTATTACTATTTTAGAAAGAATGTGACTACGTGGAATAATTTTTTTTTATGAATGTGTCACTGTCATAAAAAACAATCATAAAACAGTATTGTAAGTAGCAGTAGAAGTCATCACTCGTCACTGTGCAGAAGTAGTAATAGTTGTAGTAGAAGTAGAAGTAGTAGAAGTAGTAGAAGTAGCAGTGGTAGTAGTAGCAGTAGTAGTAGTAGCAGTAGTAATAGTATTAGAAGTAGTAGTAGTAGTAGTAATATTTAGAAATAGTAGTAGTAGAAGTAGTAGTAGTAGTAGTCGTAGCAGTAGTAGCAGTATTCTTAGTAGTAGTAGTAGCAGCAGTAGTAGTACTAAGAGAGATGTACATCTGTGTCTGTTTGTCTGTATTTGGATTAAGTGGATATAGAAGTGATTTATAAATAATATTAGTTACAACAATATTCCAGGAATTTAGTGCTACATTCTATCTATAAATATATGATTTAAGCACATGAAGGACTTTGTAATATATACAGCAATTTCTCACAATTGTCTTATATTCAAATATTATATTTAGCCCTCTACAATTCTTATATTACCATAAAATGGTTCTGTCAAAAATAAATACATTTACCAAATATAGATGGATTGTTACTTAAATAAAATCAACTGTAATGGTTACATAAGTAATTTATCACTGAATAAAAATATATTTGTCAGCAGCATATCATATGAACTGTAAGAAAAAGATCCAGGAATTCATCATAATTCTCAAGAAAATGTTGTTTGCCTCGACGGCACTTACGATATTAAGTTGTCACTTTCTGCCATTGTCAATGTGATGGATGGATAATATGCATGAACATCATGC
>JZLH01S0000661.1:0-5000 GCA_001188425.1 Eucidaris tribuloides
AAGTATTTACACTATAAATCTCTGTGTTTAATTTGATACCCCTGCCCCCTTAAAAAAAAGGAAGAAGTAATCACTACAGAAAAAGACAAAAAAATCCTTGAAATAGCAACCAATTATGGCAACTAACTTCTTGTGTCATGAGTGTGACATTGTTTTGTCAAATTTAGTTTTGATGAAATTTCTGATTACATGTTTAGGTCAGAAAGTATCTTTTTCCAGATAATGGAATTCTGGATTATTGAAACGAGGCAAGGAAATTAAACATAAGATTGGAATTAGGGATATAAATATCTCGGCCTACAAAATAAATCTCCCAGATGCGGGAATGACTTAACTAACCTAACTCCCATCTCCCTAAGATGTCAACATGTTCCATTGGTGGAATGTCCATTGATCCTTCTCCCCCACTGTGCTTTGACTGATGTGGTTACCAGTTTGACCAGGTGAAATCTACCTCCATGACCGTCAGTGAAAGTGACCAGTGATATTTACACAGCTGGCCATGAGGAAGGGTGGTAATACATCCTATCATTGCCACAGAATGAAGGACAGGAGTAAATGATCCAAAAAGATTGATTTTGTTTTGTCAATCGTGTATATGTACCAGTGAGCAAGCAAACTGGTATTGGAAGGCACGTGTAGCAGGATAGTCACTGTCAATTTATGCTTTGTTGTTGTGATATAATAATAATAGCGCCGTTCTTCGTATAGCGCATAATACCCCTTGACAGGGTCTCTATGCGCTTAGAAAAGAGGAAAGTAATATAAGAAGGAGACAAAGTAAATACTGCATCTAGGTCAAGAAATTCTAAGACTATTACTAATTACTAAATATACACAAATCATCCACTCCTAACTCCTCAAAATTATCAACTCCACTTTAGCAATATAATTACTAACTGAAAAAGTGGTTTTGGAGTGAGGATTTGAACTTTACCAACTGTGTCAGCATGTTTGATATAGTGGATTGGGTTCCACAGTGCGTGCTGGCATACATAAACTACGTTTACCATATAATTGGTAAGCTGATATTGGGCTACTACACGTAAATCTTTTTGGCGTGATCTCAGATTTCTGCCCAGGTTATATTTGGTGAGGAGATCAGTAAGATATGCTGCGAGCTAAATCAATAAAACATTGTAAGTAATTAAGAGATTTTAAATATATTCGTTTATGTAAGCAGCAACCAGTGTAAGGGCTTGTAAAACTGGAGTTAATAGACTCATACTTTTTGGTCTTTTGTTAAAGCTTGCAGAACAATTTTTGATTAACTGAAGCTTATGAACTGAGTGTCAGGTAAGCCAATACCAGTAACTATTACAATAATCAATATAACACATAACGAAGGCATGAACTAATCTGTCAGTGGTCCCCTTGTCAATGTAAGGTCGAATTTTGTTTATTTTGTATAATGCAAATGAGGCAGACCTGCATTTAGAAGTAACGTAATCATTATTCTGTGTTGGAACAGTCTTTATATTTATTGTTAAGTAACTTTCAAGAAGTGTGTGAAGTCTGTTTATTCGGCAGTGGTAATCTGAGAAGACTTGATTTTATCCCAAAATAATAAGCATGCATGTTTTAAAACTTTTGGGACTGGTGATGAACTAATTTGTCTTGAGGTCTGTGGGGAGTGTGTGTTACAGCAGAACAAACCCTCTTCTACGGGCTAAAGATCTCATGTTTGATCATTTCTGCATATTTCTGTGGTGAATATATTATGAATATGATGCACCACGTGCTACCCCGGGGTACCGTTGTACCCCGGTGTACCGCGTTGTGCAGTGCCCTCTTGTGTCCAAAAATGTATTTTCTTCAGTTATGATCACTGAAATCAGTGGTTATGATGCAGAACCTGCACAAGTGCACAACAAAAAAGGCATAAACTTACAAAAAATGGGTAATAATGAAGCTAAATTTGTAGTTTTCACACTTATTACATAACTTTTACATAATTTTGTAACCCAGGGTACAGTGTTAAAAAAAAAAAAATTCAGCAAAATGGCGGATTTCTAGTTGGTATCCCGGGGTACCGCGTACGTCATCATATGTTGACTATTGCATGTAACCAGTTTATCATTAAACCCAAATGAACTGTAACATCATACATTGTGTAATGTATTTGTCTGCTTCTGTCATGGAATTTTTATTTTATATGTTCTTTACACACAATCACATAAAATCCATCATTGAATATTGAAAACAAAGCCATTTGAAAAATGACCTGAAGTGCTGTAATTCTGCAGTTGAATATGGTCATAATACAATATGGCAAAGAAGCTTAAAGACCCATAAAAGGGATAAATAGGAGCAAACAAAATGTTTAGACAGCCGATTTAAATTGTCTGTCTTGGAATTGCATTTGCAGATCTGTTGTATCTGCATTAACTGTCTGCATTGGCCTTGAACATGTACTAGCATCAGATAGTAAGACAAAAATGACAACTCTATCAACATCATAAAGTCCTACCCTGTTTGAGAATATGAAAAATGCCAGATGAAATATGAGCATTTTGGCTGTGATAGATGAACCATTCCAGTCTTGGATTTCAACAAACAGGAAAAGTTGATGAAAACAGATCACATGGTAAATTTCTTGACCAGAAATGTCGATGTTAGCCTAGAGGCTTTTCCTGGAATAGCCTTGCATTAAAATCTTGGATTTCAACTTAAAAATCTGCACTATGAACTAGACTGTATTGTCATCAGTAGTGTTAATACAATCATTACATTAACAGGGCATGTTTTTCAACTTCATACGTGGAACCCATTTTCTTCTTATCACAAGGGACCTGGGAATGTGTGGTTGTTGTTGCTTCATTTTACTTCATATCTAGTAAGAAGCTGAACAGGTAGAATAGGGAATACTTAATGACTTTTTCTTCTTGGCATTTACTTATCAACATAAAGCCTACACCTACCTTCTTATGTAAACAGAAAAAACACCAAATTACCAAATTTTTCATATGGCATGAATAATTTCTTACCCAATTGTGTCATATAATTCTCAGTTTTAAAGTTGTGCATTAATTTAGTGAGAAAATATGCTACATGTACATGAAAATGCACATGTCATATTAGACTTTTGCAAGTGAATACCGTTATGTCGGAGATTTTTCAAAAAGATTTACAACATCTACTTAAATGTCAAATAATTCATGGTCTGGTTCACACTGGTGGCTCTGCCAATCTTGGGTCCCAGGATCAGTATTAACTGAGGTGAAAAATGAATGTGTGAACAGGCATTTGGATTACATTGTAAGGCTTTAACTCTTAACGTGCTGGAGGATTTCAATCTCTATGGACTTTAGGTATATTATTTGTCGCAGATCTGCGACTTCGGCACGTAAAGAGTTAAAGAACAGTGACATACATGTAATTTGGAGAAGAAAACATGGCTCAAGAACGAAATTAGTTGAAACACTCTGGATAGAGAGTTTATCCAGGCTAGAAAGATTGACTTTGAATTCATTTCATGGAGGAGAATCAGAATCAAATGAAAGTATGACCCTGATAGTAATTGAACCCATAGAGAACTACTCAAAAAATTGATCGTCACAACATAACTTAACTCTTAACATGCCAAAATCGCAGATCTGCACCAAATGATACACCTGATGTCCATAGAGCAAGAAATCCGCCGGCACATTAACATTTAACCCGTTGACTACGAGATTCCGTAAATCCATATAGACTTTGCACAGGGCCCATCCGGTTCCCGTAAGCAACGGGTTAATAATGATTGTGTAACAAAAGAAGAAAGGGTTGACCATAAAATCTTTACAGAAGAATCTTTGTACATGTATCTTAGATTGAAGACTACTTCCAATCATGTCATTTCCTTTTAAAGGCATTGTATAACAATGTTTCCAGTTTAAAAAATCTGAGCTACATGATTCTTCATGCTACCAGTGTCTTTGATAAGGTCTAAAAATGAAGCCCTGAAAAAACTGTAGTTCAAAACGATCATTAAGTGCATTTAAACAGTGAAAATCATTGACCGACCATTTCAGTTCCCCCCCATAGACTGCTGTGTGGCAGAATTTTCTATCAGCTGAGATTCTATTCATCTGCCGATGTTTATCTGTACATATTTTATGAATGACTGCATAACTGTCGAAAGTTTTGTGTTCTATGGTGTTTATTTGTCCATACAAACACTGTCAGATATGTCAGATAGCATAGTTTGACCATTTTTAGATGGGGCTTCCACACTGTTTTTATAGTGTCTTTAATGCTAACTTCCAAATGCAGGTAAGGTATTACTGCATGAAAATTGAAGAAAATATGTTCATTTTGAAATGGTTTTGTAATATTTTTAAATTCATGAGCATTCTCTCTTCCAAAGCCGAGTCATGATCTACCTCATTCATCTTTATCTATGTATACAGTTTATAATACTGAAAATGCAGCAATTTTCATGTGCATACATCTGGCAAGCTACCAGTTTGTCAAGCTTAACCTTTGTCAGTTATGCATGAAATTTGCAAACATGATGGAACTGGTCTTTTGGCTCATGCAGCAGCAAGTAATAATAATAATAATAATAATAATAATAATCCACATTTTATTCGAAACAGAAATCAGAAATAAAAATTCTCTGAAAATATGTTTTGCCCAATTGATCGTGGGCCCGGCAGCCACTGAGCAGCTCCAGATCGACGTTGCTCTATCCCTTATATCGTTGAACGGCAAACAGGGTAGCAGCAACTCCCATGTTTTAACGTCTTTTGGTCTGACGCGGCCAGGGTTTGAACGGGCTCGGACCCCCGACCTCCCGGTTGTGAGGCGGACGCTCTACCAACTGAGTCAACACAATCGCAAATAGGAACTTCATGTGTGAACACATTAACTTCTAACATCTCGCTGGCATAATTTGGCTCCACAAAATCACAAATGGTACCATTTCAATATGTGCTGAGAATACAGTACATGTACAGTACCACATACTCATTAAATCATTCATGAAACTTGTAGTTTTTCATACGATTTTCACTAAC
>JZLH01S0000661.1:10000-14825 GCA_001188425.1 Eucidaris tribuloides
TGTACATACCGCTAGATGTTCTCCTATACTTTAATCATCATGATTTGTCACTTCAAACAATTTTCGGTAGGTTTGATGATGGTTTGTGATGTCTGGGGTGACAACAGAATACTTTGTGAAAGATTGACAAAAAAATTGTCTGATCAACCAAAACTTATACATATGCTTAAACTATGGCAGTGACATGACTTGGAGAAGTCCAAAATACTTCGAGAACCAAATGAGTTGAAAAATATACCAACACTGGCTAGTGTGTAAATTCAGGCTGGAAGAATATCTATCTTGTCTTCGTTTCTCAGGAAATTGAGCAATAACCCTTACACGCGAATGTGGCAATTTTGCACATTTGTATAATTAAATTCAACAATCGTAATAATTAGTTTTCTCCATTACATTTGTACTAGAAAATCTAACAAATGGCCAGCAACATCTATAGAATAATTACCAGTATCAATGGTGCAATTAGGGAAGCAAGATTTAAAGAAAATATCAAAATAACAATCATCATTATTATTCCCTTAGAATTAATTCAGCGTGTAAAGAGTTTATTTACCAATATTAAAGTAATCTCCAACCCTGACAGAAATTGATCCCATAGAGAGCTTCACAGCAAATTTAAATATTACAGAATTTTCTGATAATTGTACAAAAAAGAAGAAATAGATGGAATTTTCACACCAGACATCCTTTAATCCGTTGGAGACTAAGTACAAGTTAACTCGGGTTGGAGTCTATGGAAAATGTGTGTTATAGCAAAATCAAATCGTCTCCAACGGGTTAAAACAGTATTTCTGGGAGCATTGTGTCCTAAATTTGAAACTTATTCTGGATTGAGGACTTCCAATCTCTCCCTTACCTGTTTAATCTTCTTGTATTTTTCTTTCTTTTTCTTTCCTTGTGGATTAATTTCTACTGCATTCCAACTTGTTTTGCATTTCTAATTTTCATGCCTTCATAAAAGCATCCTTAAAAAGTGAAAGAGAAAGAGAAAAATATTTATGTATTTCAGCATACTAAGACATACATCTCATACATGCCCCATAGTCCTGATATCTATATGAGATACCAGATAATTGCATTCCTGCTGGAATGACATGTAGTTATTTGAGGATTTGTTTATTTGTGTGTGTGTGTGTGTGTGTGTGTGTGTGTGTGTGTGTGTGTGTGTGTGTGTGTGTGTGTGTGTGTGTGTGTGTGTGTGTTTCCCCAGCACCCAAAGGCTGGCTATGCCACTGATGGACACCAACAAATGTTGGGTCTGGATGCCAGTGACCCATCTCTTTCCTCCTCCTATCAAAGACCAAGATACCACGCCTGCATCAAGCCGTAGCATCACGGTGTGTCCGTCACTCCCTTGACTCCATTAGAACCGAAATGTGGACGGATGCTGGAGGGCGAATGTGGCCTTTGTGGAATTTATTTGGGATTAATGTACACTCTTGTGTGATATCACTGTATGGATGACATCATTGGATTTCTGATCAAGTTGATGAACCATGCCTTACGCTGCACTGGTGATCGCTGACACCGTTGTTTTTCTTTCATCCAGTTTCATGACACAGTTTTTGGAAGTTCCAAGGAGTGTTTCTTAAGTTTCTTATCTTTCCTGTCTTCTGTGAATCTGTGTGTGGTTCTTTCATGGATTTTGTTCAATTTGCATTTCTGCACTGTACACACTGCTGAAGCTATGTTTAAACATATTTTAATATAATGTTTGTTGGAGAAAAGAACATGTTTTTTCTATTACATGTTCAAAATATAGTACTTTTTTATTGAAAAAATACAAGATGTACATGTACAGTACATGTGCAGAACATTCTGCATGAGAATAATTGCTACTTTGAAGTAGAAAAATGACATCTAGTATTACAGATGGATTGTTGTATGTTTGTAGTTTGTTGACCTCTTTCTGAAATTAAATGACCTTGTTTGACTTGCGCTTCAGAGAGAAGTGTTTACAACTACAGTCCATGAGAAAAAAAAAACAGATTGATTGTTAAATTGAAGCATTGTTAAATTTCTCACCATTCCAGTATTTGAGCAATGTTGATCTCATGATCTAGTTTAAGAAAGTATTTGTTTTGAGATAACTGAATTACAGAATTACGAAATAGAATGAACGAAGTGACCTAATTGTATCTGCAAACAAGTGAAGAAAACAAACACTATCACTTTTAGAAAGTCGAATAATTGCCCCCTATACCACCTCCCAATAAGATCACCTTTATTATATTATGGATCACTTAGTTGATTAGTGTGACCAACTCCTCAGGAATACCAGACATCCCGGGAGCTAAACTTGTGTTTAACCGCAGCACTATGATCAAATTAATGGCCCCTACATCTGCTTTCTAGACTTGGCGGCAAACTTGTGACCATTTTTCTTCTTATTATGTGATAATAAGCAGTACATTAAATTTAAGTACTGCTAGTGTATGTCATGAGGAACATCCATAAATCGTGGCCTCCCGTATGTGTTGACTTTTGTCGGCAGCTGTGTTATTTTGGAGATAAATTTACTTCAGCTCTGGAAAGTATTGCATTTATAGAAGTCATGGTTCAAGAATTTATTTGAAATTTATTATCAAAGGCTTAGGATATGAAACTGCACAACTCTGTTATGACTATACGTCTGCTGGTATCAGGAAAAGAAGAGGTTTGGATGGGATACACACACACACATTTCTGTCATCTTATTGTTACAGCTGTTAATTGCTTCATATTAATTGAAGATCACATGGCATTTGACCATTTTATGGACAAGAGATGAGCAAGTTGCACTCGTGACAATAATGAGCCAGTTATTTACCACATTAGATCAAGGAGGACATCATGATCATGGGTGAATTCATCTAGTGACATCATTTTGATAAATAACATGATATCTTCCTCACATTCTTGAGAAAGGATTTGTTATTGGTTCCATTTGATTGCTACATCATTGAAACGCAGAGGCAATTGTCATTTTTTATGAACAATGTTTTTGAAGAGGAAAGAGTTCGATCAATATGTTACAATACATGTGTGTGGTTGATGCTCCTATATGTACCTGTGTACTTCTGTGCATGATGACAGAATTGCTCCTTTACAAAGTTTAAAAACTGTGTAACCGTTTCAAACTATGGACTGGTCAATTCACAAGGAAACTCAACTCCATGTTCACTGTGGCATCACCGGTATAATGTGGAGGTCTCATCTGTAAACTAATAGCCCGAGTTGTTTTTGTTGGGCTGCAAATTTAGCTCCAATAGAAACTCAATGCACCATGAAAAGAGAGACAATGTAATACTAACAGTAGGAAAGTGATCTGGAAGATTTAATGACCTGGAGATAATCATAATGAGGCCATTATAAACTGGATTTCTGCTTTAAGAGTAATTATGCAATGACATCAACAGGCACTGTGCCACTTGTAAGTCTGCAGAGTTATTAACTGTTTCCTAATTGCTCCAAATCCTGTTGAAAAATTGCTCTTGGTGTGATGTTGACGTCAGTGGTTATTTAAGATACAACACGCTCAACTGGCCATCATTATCCACTGGATGAGCTAAAACCGGCACACACTCTGCATCTCAGATCCATCTCACATACTAGTCTGGTCTAGTTGAACATTCCATTTTGAGGATTTGATGTCATTAACCCTGTCACTAGCATCACCAGAAACCTCCATAGACTTTGTATGTGATATTCTGACTGTGGAAGTGAAAGCATTGACAACTGGTAGCCACTGCACCCACCATTGAGGAGTTTCTGGGTGACAGAGGATGCTAGACATCTCTGTGTTCCTGTATCACATTCTTCTGGGTTCTGATAGAGGATGCTAGAAGTGGAGATCTTGGCCTACGTCTTAGCCTGGTGCTCCTGTGTGGCCTTCATCTGGATACAGAAGAGTGTGGCCAACTCCAATCCAATCAACAGGGTAATGTGTCCCCTGGAGTAATGTGTCCTGTAGGGTAATGTGTCTCCTAGGGTAATGTGTCTCCTAGGGTAATGTGTCCCCTACGGTAATGTGTATGTTAGGGTAATGTGTCTCCTAGGGTAATGTGTTCCCTAGGGTAATGTGTCCCCTTGGGCAATGTGTCTCCTAGGGTAATGTGTCCACTAGGGTAATGTGTCCCCTAGGGTAATGTGTTCCCTAGGGTAATGTGTTCCCTAGGGTAATGTGTCTACTAGGGTAATGTGTCCACTAGGGTAATGTGTCCACTATGGTAATGTGTCAACTGGGGTAATGTACCCCCTAGGGTAATGTGTTCCCTAGGGTAATGTGTCCACTAGGGTAATGTGTCCACTAGGGTAATGTGTCAACTATGGTAATGTGTCAACTAGGGTAATGTACCCCCTAGGGTAATGTGTCCACTAGGGTAATGTGTCCACTATGGTAATGTGTCAACTAGGGTAATGTACCCCCTAGGGTAATGTGTTCCCTAGGGTAATGTGTCTACTAGGGTAATGTGTCCACTAGGGTAATGTGTCAACTATGGTAATGTGTCAACTAGGGTAATGTACCCCCTAGGGTAATGTGCCCCCTCGGGTAATGTGTTCTCTAGGGTAATGTGTCTTCTTGGGTAATGTGTCCCCAAGGGTAATGTGTCCCCGAGGGTAATGTGTCTTCTTGGGTAATGTGTCCCCAAGGGTAATGTGTCCCCAGGGTAATGTGTCCCGTAGGGTAATGTGTCCCCAAGGATAATGTGTCACGTAGGGTAATGTGTCCCACTTTTATAGGGGAATTCCAGGCTGATGGCAAATTACTTTGAAAAGAAGCTGAAAAAAAATCAAATGTATTAGTGAAAGTTTGAGTAAAATTGGGCAAATGAAAATTCTTAAT
>JZLH01S0000664.1:40602-52394 GCA_001188425.1 Eucidaris tribuloides
TTGGTCGTATCGTCATCATCATCATCAATGTCATCCATTAGAAGTCTACTAGCCTAACGGTGCTTGGCTGCCAACTGGTTTGCCATACATTGTAGTCTTTCTCCAGTTTTAGTTGTCGCTCGTACTGTTTTTTCATCTCGTGAATTTCTGCACGTGTGAACAAGGTATGAAATGATATCAATGTGATTACAAAAGGTAAAAACAATTTTTAATAAGCAGAAGTAATGTCAAATGTTAATGTAAGGTGCGTCAATATTATCCATGTCTACTGGCATTGCTGGAGGTAATTGCATTTTATCATTTCTTATATCATCAGACATCTATTGAAATAAAGAAAATATTGCATTTTTAAATAATAATTATATGGAAATGGAAAGTGGGAAGTAGTTCTTACGGACATCATTGAACAATATCTCATCTCAGCAAATAACCTTAAATAGTCAGTCACAGCTCAATGGTCTTTACCCTTCTCTTTACCAACTGTAACTGTCTGGATGTGTTCTATGATACAATGAAGATTTTTTTCTTAATATGAAAGCTGATATTTTTGCACCATCTAAACAATTAGGGAAGGTAAAACGTAAAAGTATCTTGACCACATACAAATTTACTGCCAAAAGGCTCAAAAACAATAAATTCTCTTGGAAGAGGCTCCTTTGTCATTACCACTTAGTACACAATGCACCAAAACTGAAGATACTGTAGTTTCTCAGCCACCTGATTTAACAATCACATTCATTTCAACATCTACAGTTAAGAAGTCTTTGGTTCAATCTACAACTAACCACAGAAAGAAAAGGGGAAGTTTTAACCCCTTGGGCTCTGATCTGCTATACGGCACTGTTGTTCATTTGAGAGACGACGCCATTTTGACGTCGTGTAAACTTTGAAGGGAACATAAACCCATTTATTCTTATAAAATTCCTTTCATAATATTGATTTTCTTATTTTATACTAGTCAAAATGTGTAATTTTGGGGACAGACGCATTAAGTAATGAAACTCTACCGTTTGTCAAGGGGTTTGAACCGAAATTGTTGTCATATATTCTGGGTCTGCAGAAGCCCGTCGTCTCTGCGTATGCAATGTACTGGGCTTCTGTACAAGCCCGTCGTCCCCAAGGGGTTAAAGAGCTTTACTAACCTGATAGATCAGATTTATGCTTTGGGTCCTTGATGTGTTCTGCTGCACACACGCCATCTCCGAGGAACTCCTTGCACAGTCGACAATAGAAACATTCACGGGGCATGACAAACAGCACCTGTATTACAGTTAAAGTACAAACAAGGTAACAGTAAAAAAGAAATTTTTATGTTGATAACATCTTGAAATGAGACTAAATTTTAAAAACAAGCAGCACAAACATACCATATTGAATATTCATAAGTCTGAAAATAAACGATGTGAAAATTACCTAAATAATGGTCACAAATAACGTCAGGCTCGCAGCATTTCATGGGGAAAAAAAATCCCTGATTTTTCACTGATGGCAGTTAAAGTTTCAGGATCATCATTTTGACATATTCTCACTTTGTCTAAATCTTTTTGCATCGTGGTATAGACATGAGTTGGACTACAGGGCTAACAAAATTCCCAAACTTTTCTGATTTGCGAGAGGTTTTGTTTACAAATTCCCAAAATTTTCCGCCACTGACTGGATAAGGGGGGAAGTAATTTTGCAGGTTTTTCCTGATTTTCAGATTAGGTGCGAACCTTGAAAGTTTGTATCTTATAGTACATTTATTGTAACATTGTATATTTCCCTGCTTATAGGCAGATCATCTCTCTTGCATGCCTAAAAATTAACATTGCATAAATACACTGGCATATAGAAAAAATACCATCTGAGAACCTTTAGTAAGGAATAGGAGCTACAAACTCAGATAATAGTGAATTACAGTGACTGTCACACTCTGACTTGAATTAGTGTCACATTAGAGACAAAAATTTCTTAGAATACAACATAATACACTATACAGCCATTTTTAAATGCATTTTTAGATTATAGGTAATGCTGATTTCCTCAGATTTCAACAGACATGTCCTCATCGATAGCTAAGGGCATGAGTGATCTTCTGTTATTTACTGCGGGGAGGGGTGCAAATGAGATTCCTGCCTTGTAAGCAAATGCAAGATATCTAAAATCCTTTCTGGCAGTAAAGCTGCACATGGATTACAAAATTAGCACTGTGACCTAACATTTTGCAATATGGCAGGCTTAGAGGTAAGATGAGGCCAATCATACTACCTTTAGCTGGAGCAGGAACAACACTTCAGGCGGAGTTGATGTGTTTGGCTTGAAGTCACTTGGCAGCCAGGTCGATCATGAGGGTCACAGTTCTGAAATGCCAGTAAAAGAAAAATAAACTAATAAATAAAATTAGTCTTTGATATTACATGAAGTATTTCCCACAGTCCACATATTTTGTGTCTCCTGATCCTGTTTCTGTTGGAATCTTTGCACGCTGGAATACCATTGTTAAAAAATTCATGCATATCCAATAAATCTTGCACATGAGTGGGAAAAGACCAAATAAGGAAATGTAAATAGTGTTATTCTTTTAGGAACTGTGCCCTTCAATACAGGTATGGGTACAATTCAAAATTTCTGTGTACTCAACTGCCAGCACTATAATGCAATCAGCAAAGTATATACGAGAAACATTTTACACAACTCAGTTTACTGATTATCAGAAAAAAAGTAGGGCAAACACAACCATGTGCACTCAATGAGTATGCTCAGCACTTAACACACTAATTCAAGTTCCTTGTGCATTACACTTGAATTTAAATGCCTCATGCAATGCATGTATGTACTTAATTTTATCTGCTGTTCTTCATTTATCATGGTAACGAGGGGCAATCACACATTTATAATGCATGGTGACTCTTTGATTTGATCTCTAAATTCCCTCATCTAATCAAGTTCATCATTGTATTATCACCATATAATACTTACTTTAACCTAAGTTTGATCAAATCTAATCAGTGTTTTGCAAGTTGTTGCAGTTATAAGCTGATATTAGACATGTATGAAGCCTTGTAATCATTGACCTTTCAACTCCAAAATCTAATCAGTTCACAGTACACACTTAAGTTACCAAGACAACAGATGTGCACAAGCTTACCACAAATGGAAGGTTGATGAATAATCCAAAACACAATGCCTCCAGCACCTTTGGTACATGGAGCGTAGTAAAAAAACACAGATTACATGGAATTTTTTACCAATTTTCTAACTTCTTATCATCATCACGTAAACAAAAAGATACACAAAAATGTTCACCTCTTGAGGGTCACATGCCAAAATTTGTCTGTTTTGTACTTCTGGGTAACAGTGGTTTATATACATTACCAAGCAATTACTTGTATGCCGCAGCTAAAACATGAAATTGAAAGCGTGGGAATGGTGGTATGCCAAAAACAAAAAATACACAAACACCAACAACAATAACATCAAACAGATTTTTAACCCATTGAAGACAAGTGACAAGATATCTTGTCACCAGGTCTACGGGAAATTTATGTTAAAAAGACAAGGTTCACCCTGACGTCAAGTTGGTTTTAATAAAAGCGGAACAAATGAGAGCAACATATTAACGTAGGTTGACGAAAATCAAAAAGAATAACAGAGTACTGGAATTTCAAAGTTTTAAATTTGTGACGTCACATGCGAGCCAGCTCCCTTTTTGTCATGTGATATAAATTCATAAAGTGCCATTTTCTCATGATATTTGAAAAATGATTTTACCTGCGCATTTAATATATTATCATTAACATTATTCCATACGGGCTTCTATGAAGAATAAAAAAAAACATTCAATTATCATTAAACCATTAAAAAAAACGACAATTTACGGAATTTATATTACATAAGATATGGGAGCTGCTCGCCATTATGACGTCACAAAATTTAAACTTGAAACTTCATAACTCTGTTATTCTTAGGCGGATTTTCGCCAACTTTCATTAACATGTTTCTCATCATTTTCTGCTTTTACTGAAACCAACTTGACGTCAGGGTTGAACCTCTGCTTTAAGGCAAAATCAAACTGTCTTCAACAAGTAAATTTGTCATATTTTACATGTACAATATAATGAATTGAGGTAGTCTACAGACCTAAACTATCTTTCATGATAGTTATCCTGTCATATAAACAATGTACATTGCTCAATATAAAAAAAAAAATCATTTCATTCAACACCACCACAATGTGTGTTAGGGCCTACATGTCTTAACAATCACACATTTCAATACATGTATGTTTGATTACAGTGTATTATACGATTCTACATGAAATGATATATACTGTATACAATTACAAGAATACAAACTGACAACTTGTTTAGAGACATATGGTCAAGGATGCACATCATTTTTTTTTTTTTTTTCGGGGGGGGGGGGGACCAAAAACTTCAATTTTGGTGAGGTATCCACACCAGTTACTTGATGTAAAACACACTTAACACTTACACCCATCCAACCAACACACACCCACATACACGACCAAAAAGTGCAAATAATATGAATCATAATAGAAATTATATTAGACATTTCTCAATTATGTGGCTTCATCTAAACTAATCAAAGCCATATCATTTTTTTTTTAAATATATTAAAACAATTCGATATTGAAGGTGCATTATCTTTATTTCATCTGATTTAGTTAGAATCACATAGTTATCATATTTTGTATACAACATAATACCCATATAGTAACATAAGGATGGTACATGTACTTTAACAAACCACAGGTCTCTTTTGAGCAACTAGTGTTTATGCCTCTCGCTCACCTTTACCTTTGAAACTTTCAATATAACAAAGTGTCACAACAAAACCACAGAATAAATTACTTGACTCACCTGCATATGCCGCTTTGAGGGAGGTGAACGAAAAAACGTGTCCAAGTTTTGTGAGCGTCTTCTGGCAGACTTTGCACCAGTGATTGCCGGGGTCAAAGTACACGAACTCGAAACGCGACTGGCCTCCTGCTTTGCCTTTGGTTGGAGAGTCCAGTTTTCCTTGCGGCCGGAGCCCTACAAAATGAGTACAGAGACAGATAATTTGTTAAATATTCTGCTGAAATAAGGCTAGCCAAGTTATGGACGCGAAAAGGACGCAAGATCACTCTACTACAATATTCAAAATGGGCAAAAATAATGCATGCATATGCATATAGTCATAGTAACGTTCCTGTGAGAAATGAATGTTTGTCCTAGTGTCTCAACATTTCTTGCAAAATCTGGACAGTTCTTTTAACACTTCTCCATCACTTGAAGTATCCTTTACATATTCAAAAGTTTCACTGAGTGTCTTCCATAGTTTTGTTTTGTTTTTCAAACGTGAAGAACACAGAAAAGCTGTTGGAAGTGGTACACCCATTTTAATCTTTTAAAAAGGTTGAGAGCAATCTTACACCTTTCACACAACAGCAATTGAAGAGTCAAATGAAATTACCTTTAAGGTTCCATGTAATTTTACCACAGCTTTTGATGACATGACCTTTATTACCTGAACTTCTGGAAGAGTTTCAGAGTTTCAGCCAACCCGGGGATCTCTGAGCGATACCACTTGTAAGATGGAGAACAGACAGTCATCAGTTATAAATTTTTTTCAGCAATTAATACTTCAATAAACCAACGCCAAGAGAAAGAGAGATGCTATTTACATGTGGCCGTGTATCTAAGTTTGAGCCCTGAGGCATGAACACTGTTAACTTTTCACAGCCTGATACAGAGCTAAGACTGAAGAAATATGAAGCAATTTGGCTGTGAAAAAATATGATTCATTTTCCTGTCGTTAAACATTATACTGAATTAATATTCAATGAAATAACATTTCTGGTTGTTGCTTTATACCTGCTTCGCAGCAATTGAATTGGATATAACATGAAAATGTACACAGAGGACAAAGAAAAGATATCTGTATGTTGGCCAAGTCATGTTACTAGTTTTCATAGCTCCTCTTACTGACTTGGCACTTGCATGTAAATTAAAAATAACTAATCAATCAATGGGTTAAATGGTCAAACTTTACATTATAATGCACCTTAATAAAAGAAAAATCAATTACATAAATAATCAAGATCTATTATTCATTAAACAAAGCGTCAATTTCAGAAGTGTTGGAAATAGCCACACAGCCAGTTTAATTACTGATCAGTGGATGTGAAACAAAATTCCATTATATTAGGTTACATCATCTGCAAATTTAGCAGAAGAAAGAAATTAAAAGCTGTAAGCTATCAGCTAAAAAAGATCATTTTGAAAAAACCACTCTCGATGCGCATAATCCTCTGATCTTTGTATAAATATATCTTCAATAAGAAAATGTTGTGAATATGGACTTGAGGAATGCATGAGTCAACTTCTTCATACAAGTTTCAAACAGATAATGCATGAATGCATTCACATCACTATCAAGACACACACACACACACACACCTGTAAAGACCGACAAGCGTGGGACCCTTCCCCTTATCAGGACCATTTTTTTTTTCACTCCCTATCAAGGACATACACACCAGAAATATGGCAACCATGGATAATTTGTGTATGTTTATGATCAACAACTATCTAATCAAGGGCCTACCCCATACACTTTACATGGAAATTAAAATAACACCATTTTTAAGTTGTCCTTCTGGAGAGGCAACAAAATGGGATGTTGGGATGGATTAGTTTGAAATTACTATAAAGTTGGGTATATAAAATCAGGAATTTCAACTTTACCACCTGGACTTACATACATGTTTCATATATGTACAACTGTAGTAAAAATTAAAATTAGATTTAACATGAACGTAAATTTTCTGAAGATATTATAAATATTAATACCCAATGCTGAAAAAGAAAAGAAAATGAAAAGGCAGTGTATGAAGTACTAAATATTAACTCATTGTATCTCTTAATATTGTAATCATCTTACCTTATCCTTATCATCCTTGCTGCTACTTGATCGATCAGTTGATAAACTCCTTCTATTCTTGTCATCCTTTTCCTCTCTCCTGCCCCGTTCTGAATCTCTGTCGACCACCCCAGAGTATGCCTTCCTGAGAAAGCGGATTTGATCTGTAATCTGATCCTGAAGCTGGTTGTTTTCCTCTAGTTGTGGATCTTTATGCCCATCCTTCTGTCGCTGCTTTCGCCTCATAAGCTCACCTTGCTGCTTTCTCAACCGCTCTAGCTCTTTTTCAAGAAAGCCCAACTTTTTTTGATACTCCTCCCTATCCTTTTTCAACCTGTACTGTTTGTCTTCATCTCTTCTATGATCCTCCCGCCGTCTGGCTTCCTTTTCCCGCAATAGTTTTTCCTCTTCCCTTCTTATTTTCTCTTCCATGGTTTTCAGTGCTACCTCTCGCATCAGCCACTCCTGCTCTTTCTTCAACATCTCCCTTCTGCGCCTCTCCTTTTCTTCAGCTTCCCTAATTCTATACTCCTCCCTCAAATTTTCCTCCATGCGACGAAGCTCAGTCGATTCCCACTTTTTTCTGCGGTGAAACTCCTCTTCCTCCAATTGTCGCAGCTTCAATTCCCACATGTCAGGTGGTTGTTGTGCCTCAGCAATGTATCTTTCCTCTTCATAGGACAGTGGTTGGTCTTCTGGTGTTGGTAGCAGAACAATCCGCCGATTTGTTGGCGATTGAGAATTTGTTGGTTCTTGTGCTACTTGTATCTTAATATTAGCCAAATCTGCGGGATAACGAGACTGTCTTCTTTGTGTCTCACGATACTGTCCCTCCACTTCAATAGGTTCCTCTCTGTGTCGTCTAGAACTACTTTCCATCTTTGAATACGACTCAGATACAAATTCTTCTGATTTAACCAATTCTCGTCTTGATTCATCTCTTTCTCCTCTTACATGTTTCTCTTTGCTATGTGGATCTCTTTGTTCCTTCTTTTTTGAATTATGAGAGGACTGTTGTTCGTGGACATTCCTATCACTGCTGGCTTCCACAACTTTTTTCTGAGCAGCACTAGCCTTTCCATCTTTTTTCCCTTTCTTCTTTTCTCCCGTCTTTTCTTTCTTTTTCTTTGTTTTTTTGGTTTTGACTGTTGAACCATCAGTACCCTTGCTGTCTGGCATTTGGAGACCAGTATCAAGAAATGATGCAGTTTGATTTAAATCTTCCAACTTATAATCAACAATTGGCACAGCCCGATCTTCCGGAGGGCCAGTATTTGCTTTTAATTCTGGTTGTGATATTTGTGCTTTTACATTGTCAGCTTTATTTGTTGACTGATTTCCTTGATTCTGAACCTGCCCAGAATCATGCACTTGTCGTTCCTTCTCCTTCTCTATGGCAATTTGCTTGGCCATGTCAAAATCAAACCCAATGGCTGCTAAAATATTTTGAATCTGATTTGGGTCAACAGATGACTGTGTTTGTGGCTCAGCGGTCCTAATTTCGGGAACATACTCTTCTTGTGCAGACACTTGTGTATGTTGAATATGTTCTTTGCTTCTTTCTGATGGTTCCCCATACAAGAAACGATCCTCATCCTCTAAAGTATGCTGATTTTCTGACTGTGAGTCACTAAGGAAGGGTATATCTCGAGACAACACTGATGAATTAAATGCCTGTAAACCAGGTATGATGCTAGGCTGTCCCAGGTTTGAGTTTGGCTCCTGTAAACCACCTAACACGCTTGTAAGTCCTGGTAATGAACCTGCATTTAATTGCTGTGAAAAAGGTTGAGATGCTATGTTTGCAGAAGGAAAGAGGCCACCAACTTCTGAACCTCTTGGAAATGCATTGGATGAAGTTAAATGCCCTAAGCCAGGTACTGAAGGAGGTAAAGATGCCAGAGTTGCAGATGGAATTCCACCAAGACCCGTTATAGATGAGGTAGCTATTCCTCCGATGTCAACAGAAGGCATAGCATGACCCCCTAACCCTGGCAGCGATGAGAGCTGGTCTCCTGTAAGTGCTCCAAGTATTGATTGAATTGCATTTGAATTAGGGAAAGATTGTGCCATTGGTTCACCAAGGCCAGGAAATACAGCACTACCCGCAGGTGCACCCATAAATCCTCCCTGTGACTGGATATTTCCTGGAAGCTGGGACAACTGATTCTGTACCTGGGCTACAGCTTGAGATTGTCCTGGCGCAGGCACGAGTGTTGCTAGAAATGATGATATTTTGGCCAAATCCACATCATTCCCACTTGTTACTGGTGGAGGTTGAGTAGTCGCTTCATTTGCTGCAATACCAGGGGCAATGCTTTGTGTAGATACTGGTGCTGCATTAGAGGTTGGTGGTTTTTTCTTCTTGAGAATAGACTTAAGTGGTTTTGCTGTTGTGAGTGGAACCTGTACTGGTTTTGTCTCAGGTGCTGAAGTCGCAGTTACTGTAAGTGGAGTCGTATCAATTATTGGGCCAGAGTAGATTTTGCTTTTATCTCGTTTGGTAAGCTGCTTCAACCCAAGAGGATCACTTAGTCCTCCTGATCCAAATTTTGAAGACTTATCACGATCAACTTCCTTTTCTTTTTCCTTTTCTTTCTCACCGGGCTGAATATTTTCTTCCAGTTTCCTAGTAATGATGATATTACCAGAAAATATATCATACTCAGTGGTTACATTGACTGTTGACTCATCAGCCTTTGCAG
Source organism: Eucidaris tribuloides (assembly GCA_001188425.1). Lineage (NCBI taxonomy): Eukaryota > Metazoa > Echinodermata > Echinoidea > Cidaroida > Cidaridae > Eucidaris > Eucidaris tribuloides. Next base: position 50,214 of record JZLH01S0000664.1, read on the forward strand.
GTGAGGAACTTTCTTTGACATGCTTTCCAACAGCTGGTTTCTCAGGTGTTGACACTGGCTTTGGCTTACTCTGCTCACGTTCTTTTGATCGGCTGGGGCTAGAACTAGAACTAGATGTGGAGCTAGATCTAGAACTGCCTGAGCTGCTAGATCTGGAGCTACTGCTACTGTAACTCGAAGATCTGGATCTGGATCTGCTTCTGGGTCTGGGTCTGCCACGCGGGAATTGATTTCTACCTGTATAAGGTTCATATCTCCTATCCCTGTAACCTCTATTATCACCTCTTCTGTCACTACCATACCTACTACTGCTTCGTTCACGGCTATATTTATCCCTGCTTGATGATGAACTATATCTACGCCTATCTCGTTCTCTATCTCGTCTTTCTGAACTCCTGTGCCTATCATCTCTCCTTCTATCCGTCTCCCTTGCACTTTTTCTCTCTTTGCTTCTACTTCTGCTCCTTTTTGTATGTTTTTCCTTCTTGGGCTGATTTTGTTTTTTGCCTTCACTTATTTCTTTCTCTGGTTCATTTGAATTCTTATTTTTATCTTCTGATTTGCCTTTTATCCCTTCCCCAGATTTCTTGGCCTGACTTCCCTTTCCATATCGTACATCTTTGACAATTTGACCCATATGTAGAGAAGGATCCCTTTTCTTAACTTCCTTCTTAACTTCCAATTTTGGGGGAGGAATTAGGGTCTGTGGCACAAGGACAATGTGTTTTTCTGTGCTTTCGTCATCACTATCCCATTTAGACTTTGGAATGGTGACTATAGTTGGTGCCTGATCTATACTCTCAATAGTAGGAACATCCTCTACATGTTCTTCCTCTCCTTCTTTCTCAATACCAGATGACAAGATATCTTCATCTTTTTTTACTTGACTTTCCACAGGATTTACAGGAGGTACCGATTCAGAGAAACCAGAAACTATTTGTTCTGAAGTAGTCACAACAGGCTGTTGTTCCTCCTGTTTTGGTTGAAATGTGATGACAAGATCTTGCTTTGGTTGACTGATGTTGTCATCAAGTCTGAAAATATACAAGAACAAATAAGAAAAAAGAAGACTCATAAACATATGACTGGAATTTCAGCAATTGGGTAAATGGTGTATCTCTACTATTAAAGCCCAAGTATAGTTTTGGTGATTAGACAACTGTTTAATCAATCTTTCACTAAGTACAGTATTCAATTGCCACCCCAGTCTTGAGAAAACAACATCAAACCATATCAGGCTGATTACAGTACAGTGAAGTAATACCAGACATTTGTGCTGGCATTAAAAGGAATGCAAGGTGCCAAGTTCATAGACATACATGTACAAACCTATTGTACTATGGCACTGTCCATGGATGTGAAAAGAGACCTACACACACTGTCTAAAATTGGACTAGTACTACAAAGGAATTTTTGTCAACATAGACAGAAAATCAAATCAAAGTCATACATTTACTAGATTTCCACTAAAACTACTTTTCAAGCTCAGGATACACTTTGCTGAATGGTATTTTTTTTCATACCAGTGATACCAGTGTATTTGGACAACGTTAAATTTTAGGCATGCCCCGGCCTTCACAGAATCAAGCCTGTATAAATTTATTCATCTTGCCAAATTTTACCATTAAGACCTGTATTAAATGATATGACTCATATTAGTAGTGCTCCAAGTGATGCAGTTGTTATCAAATAGACACAATATTGAAATCATTAATAATCTCTTTAGCAAATTTTTCGCTGTTCAAAGTGACAGAAACTACAGATGTTTTTAGAATAAATAAGATTCATGACTGATTACTGACTAATAGTTTGACTATTGACTTAACACGTGGACTCGGGTAAATTATCAATTTTGGGCGACGTGCAAAAACAGTTTATTCAAGATGCATGATATGTACGGTGAGTTACATACATACATATATCTTCAGTTCTCCTATCTCCCAATTCAATTACTCACATGTCATCCTCATTGTTGGGAGGTGGAATGTCTGCATACAGATCAAAATCATCGTTCTCAATGACCAGTGCCTTTGGCTTTCTCTTCGGATTTGTGGCAGGAGCTGTCACTGGTGGACCAGGTTGTTCTGTAGCCTCCTTTGATGTTGGTGGAACAGTTGGAACAACCGGGCCAAGACGATCTAGAGCTGACACTGGTTCTTTCTGCTCGCCCTTGAACTGGTC
>JZLH01S0000664.1:53118-64063 GCA_001188425.1 Eucidaris tribuloides
GTTAGTCACCGTGATGAACAGTGACTTTCCCTCATCCTCTGTCAGCTTGGTTTCCTGCAGTCATATGCAAATTGAGGGGAACACCACAATAAAGTCAACAATAACAATCTGTAGTATGTTTATGCAAGTTCAAGTGAAGTCACTTGTACAGGATGTTAATGGATAATTCTAAGCATAACAGGATATGACATGTAAACTTTCAAATTATTTTTTATGAACTACATTAACTTGGTATCAAATTCGACTTGAAACTCCAAATTTTTATAGTCTGAATACATTTAGGCAATTTTATCTTGTGGAATATATGTATATTTGTTTTGTATGCATGTATGCATAATTAAGCTGTCATCAAGAGTGATTCTATCATCGAAAAAGATACATATTCAATTCACGAAGAAAAAAAATGTTTTTCTTTAAGACTTAAACCCATTTCAAATAGAAAGGAAATACCTGTCATAACATTGTTGAAAGTGAAACAAGAAAATATCATGTCACATTTTGCATGTAACCCTTCAGCGACCTTACATTTATTTTATCAGAAAAATTCAATTCCATACATGTACAACAAAATGTGCATATTTCAACCCCCAGCACGCGAATGTAGCAATTTTGCACATTCATACAATTGATTTTAACAATCGTAATAATTAGTTTTCTCTGTTACGTTTGTACCAGAAAAGCTAGCAAATGGCCATAAATGCAAACATTTATAGGATAATTATCTGTATCAAAGCTGCAATAAGGAAAGCAAGATTTAAAGAAAATATCAAAATAACAATCGTCATTGTTATCCCCTCAGAATTAATTTAGCGTGTAAAGTTATTTACTTTATATAAAAAAAATCTTTGTCCCATGAAAATTAGTTTGCAATTCAAGGTCATCAATCATTACAAATATATTTGGTCAATTTGGATCAATTCTAATTCTAAATGTGTACTTTGGACAAAATTGCATATAGTTTGTGTCATTCAGTAACAATTTTAATTCACAAAAATAATATTTCATGTTTGATAGTTTGAAAACTCACCAGACTAGAAAGTGATTATTATAGTACGTGACTGAAGTTTGTCAATATGTTTGTGCTGATCAGATCAGGTAAATTCAAACTAGTTCAAAATGCTCTTCCATGCGATTTCCATATTTAAATTTCCCTTTGTCATTCCATAACAACTATTCTGTGAACTGCTATTATCATTTTCCATACAATTACAAATCTGTTTTTAAAGTAGTTTAAACGAGCTAAGATAGTACTCCATGCATGCGGTCTCAATTCTCAAAAGTACCCCTGTTCCAAATTTACAGACTTTATTTCAGATGAGAAGTAAAGTCGTGTCCATTTTCTATCAGTTGTTAATGCACTATATTACTACATGTTATATGGAAAATTTTTAGGATACTGTTGCGTTGTGAAAGTGACAACACTGTAGTAGTAATTACAGCATCCCATTTAAATTCACATTTAAAATTTTTAAATACCATGTGTGATTATCGTTCTGTAATGTCTGTAATGCTCCAATACTTGGGCAAGTTATATGTCATTGCTCAGTATTACCACATTTCCCAGCGTATAAGCTGCAGCCATGATTTTGAAGTGTCTTTGGCTGAAAAAACCCTGCGGCTTATATGCCGAAAAATACAGTAGCTGCATGTCAAGTCACAAGTCACAAATTTAATGACATAGGTCTGTCTCGAGTCCCCAATTGACTTGAGTCTACAACTCCCTAGTTTAGCACACTCATACACTCACAGACTCACTTTGGAGTTTTTGGTGGCTGAAATTGCCACCAATAGTATAGCCCTCACCCCACTTTAGAACTTTGAGTGACTTCCTCAAAAGTCGACAGAACATCATTTTCAAGAACCTGACCTTGCATGTTTTTTACCTTCTCACTTGAGTTGTTTTATTGCAGGTCAAAAAGAGATTGGTCAACTCACCTGTATGACAATTACAAGTAAATCTCAATAGTAAAATAGCCATGTCTACAAGTATGTACATGTATGGTTCCCTTCAAAGAGAGGAAATCTATATTGCACCCTTCCAGCAGCACAACAAAACATTACTAATGTCCTTGGGGCTATTTATAAAGGACTTCAGTATATGCTTTGGCCTATGATCTGCGCGAGACCTATGAAGAAAATGAATGCATGCCTTGCGTGAGACAAATGATTTAACAGAAAATAAACTTCACATAAAATCATACATGAACACCCATGCACTTTAAGGGTCTAAAAATGAGGCATCTTGGTAAAGTAATACTTCAATTCAATTCAAAATCTAATGGTCACTGTAATTCCAAACACATGAGTTTCTAGCTCTAACATTTTGCTAAATGTTCTTAATGGGTATTCATTTGTTTAGAAATTAAATTTGTATGGCTCACACAAGAGTTGCCCAGCCTTTAAGATATCAAAATTGTTGAAACTCTCAAATACAGCTGGAAGAAATAAAGAATATTTCTGATAACAAAACATTACCTGTTTGAAGCAATTCTGATTAAATGAAAACAAAAAACACTAGTAGCTGAAATGTGTGCAAGCCTATCACAATTGTCCAATTCTGAAAGTGGTACACATACAAAATAATACCATATTTATTTGTAATTTGCTTCAATTAAAAATTTCAATATACTTCCGCCAAATTGACTAATTTAGTTAAGTATGACTTAACTGAAAAAAGAAATATTTTTGAATATCATGCATCAGCATCAGCAAAATTTAAATCTGAATAATGATGCAACAGTCATAACCTACATTAATTGGAGAAACAGAATTGTTGAAATTTTCAAGCAACATAGGGTAAGTTGCTAATATACTTTGTGGGACACAACAACTTGCACTTTCTATTCAACTTCACACATGGATGAACAACATGTACAATTGGCATTACCAGTTGGGTATTACTTGTACTTGTAGACTGAAGCGGTGTTGTTCTTGTCGTATCCAAGGACTTTTTCTCCATCTCAACTGGACTTTCAGTTCCAGGCAGTTCCTTGGAAAGGGACGAACTCCTTGAATGTGATGATGTGCCTTGTTCTCTTGGTCCTGGCGGTCCTCTCTCTTGTGACTGCCCTCGCTCATACTTTGGAACAGATGACTCTCTTTCCATTTTTCTAGGAGGGCTGTGAACATTTCTTTGTGATGGAGACCGATCTCTAGAATGACTTCTGCGCACAGTGTCCAAGTCTGGGGGACTGTTTTGGTAGTAATTTTCACGATCCCTTTCATCACGATCAGCACCTACTTTCCTGTCTCTCTCTGATGAAATGGGGTCAGGGCTAATTCTATCGTACTGATTTGGACTTGGACTTCTCTGCCTGCTACGCTCATCATAGGAACCATGTTCATTTTCTGCCGAATTATCACTATATCTGTCTCTACCATAGTCCGGACTTCTGCTGTATCTTTCACGTGATCGACTGCGACTCCTGCTCCTACTTCTGTGGCGATAGTCGCGGTCCTGGTCGTACCTGTCCTCATCGTAACGGGGATGTCGTTCACCAGCAGCATATTCTATTTCATCCAACTCTGTCGTGGGATAATTCATGGAGTAGTATTCTGGACTACTTTCGCTCATGCCAGAAACATTACGCACTGGCCTATCATCATAATAGTCATCCCGCCTCATATCTACATTGGAATATCTCCCCTCCCCTGACCCCGGACCTGTTGTTCTTCCTCTGTTCACATCCATATCGTGATATTGATCTGCCCTTTCCTGGACATTAAATCTTGCCTGTTCTGGTAAAAATTCTCGTTGATTTGTAGTATCATACAAATCCAACCCAATATTTCCCGACATCCCTGCAGGACCTGTTATACCTGAGGTGGCTCTTGCCATCTGTGCTTGCATTTCCATTTCACGCCTTCTCACTAATTCATCCTGGCCTGCTCTTAAATCAAACATGCCCGGCATTGGCTCCAAATCTACACCTCGTCTCATTCCACCACGATCATCAGAAATACCATGTTCTTGGCCTTCCCGTACACGAGATCCCCCAGGAATCTGACGACGATCATCATAACCAAAACTGCGATCTGGTTCACCACCGATGTGGCTTCGCGGCCGTGGTGGAGAATGGGATCGTTTCTTTGCCTGCGGAGCGTCTCGCCTGCCGCTCGACTCGTGTTGTTGACGAGGAGGTGGCGGAGGTCGAGCATGTTGTCCTCTCCCTCTCCCTCTTCCCCTACCTCTGTTCGGCTGAAATCCTCTCCCTCGTCCTCTTTGAAACCCTGAACCCCTCGGTGGTCTTCCAGACCCTCTCCTCATCATTTTCACGCCGCAATTTGTCCTGCGGTCCCTCAAAAACAAAAGTAATGTTTCTCTTTCAGGAAAACTCTTCGTCGCATCACGGTAGGCACTTTTGATGCAAGGTTGACTTGAGGGAAGTGATTCCGCACGGAAAGGTCACAAAGGTCATGAATATTCAATAGCTGTAACCCTGCTCAACGTGAAATGAATTATTTATGAGTGTCCAGCCAATCACGTACCGCTTACCAGTAATGCAGTGTTAATGCCATGGAACACCGTTTCTCCAGAGAGTTTGAAAGGTTGGGTTCCAACATAAACTGATGCTGAGACATTCTTGAAATCCTATGAGGCTTCAAAATCTATCCAATTTAAAGAAGTGCGAATTTTGGCTGACACCAGGCATGCCAGGTCAACAACGTCCCCGTGGCAAATCATGGCACGCGGAAACAGCGGCAGCAGGATCAGGAGCCGAGCTTGGCCAGCGCCGGCGGACCTCCAGCCGAAACCACGTAGGTGGTGTGTCCTGCAAATCGTAGTGATGCTGACCATGAAGGTAACTATATCATACAGTTATAGTATACGGCCGAGGCTATTCTGCGTTTTAGGGGTCTAAGACTAATAAGACTAAGTCTTGTAAGGGAGGGGGGGGGGGGGGGTCAGTGTCAAGGTGTACACCATGCGCGTGTGAGAAAACAAGTAGAATACATGTATGATGTAGGTTGTTTTTCATAGTGGATGGCAATGCCAATGGCCAATGATTAGTCTGTATGTCGGTGTATCGTATTACCGGACACTTTTTATTTGGTTGCGATTCACACAATAAACTTGATTGATTTTTCTTGAAAATTCATATTTTTTAATTCTTTCAAATTCTAATTAATATTTCAACCAAAAGGAAAAAGCCACTCGATTAATCTGACAAATCGCAGTGAACTGACCCCTTCAAAATTTTTCTTTATTTCGCGCGCTGAAAATCGATCCTGTATTACCCGACACCGTTTATGTCTATGGCAAAACGCAAAAGGTGTCCGCGTGAGAAGAAAATACACGGAAAACAAATAGCAAAATGACATTGTCAAAACAAGCTTGGCAGCCATTCACTTTGCACGGGCATTAGGAAAATTGGATTATTTCAGGAAAAAGGCATGTATTTGTCATAGATGTGTAAATTTTCTAAGTTTTTTGTATTCTTATGATGGTTCATACATTTCTTGATCACCCCACTCGACTCGCACATTCGATACGCGTAGTCCCGCGCGTAGAACGCGCGTCCGGTAATACAATAGTGTCCGGTATTACCATGCGTGGGCATACTCGTGTACATTGAAAAGGGTATCAAAATCGTCAAATTCAAGGGAAAAAAGGTATAATGTTACTACAATTTAATTGCATAAGGGTATGTTTAGGGTATTCTGAGATCGACAGATAATTACTAGTACTATTTGTTTAGGGTCCACTTTGAAAGTCCATACACCTTGTAATGACACTGGCCTGCCCGGGCGTGATTGTAAGTTACTAATACTAGTTCAAGTTGGATCTAACTTAATGTAAATTATTTCATGTGGCTGACTTCACCAGTGTCACTGTAATTCAGCCAGGATGTGCGGATTATTCCATCAGTAACTTTAGTTGTTCTCTACGTTGACAAAATAAACCGCACACGCTGAAGTTAGCAACATTATGAAATCATTTAGTCCCTTAAAACCCAGGACTAGATTAGCCCATGCGTGCAGGGATGCAGAAATGATGTATGTATGACAGATTGGTGGCGATCGGGGGTGGAGGGGGTTTCATACCCCCTTGATTTTTAAAACTGTATATATTTTTGTAATTTTTTTTAGCATTTTTGATGGATTTTGCAATTGGCAAAGCTAGGCTATTCACAGGATGTGATGAAAATAGACTATTAAACTTCAATAATGCAGGTGAGGGGGATTTTAAATTGACAATTTTCACTTTTTAATATTAGATCTATAGACTGTGTCCTTGAGGCATTTTTCTCTTGCGTGAGGGTATTATAGTTTGCCTTTTTCACACCCCCCCCCAACTTGTCACATTAAATTTCCGCTCCTGCATTTAGATTCTAAATAAAAGGTAAATACTGTACATAGATCTAGATCTATGATTTTACACATTAGATTCCATTAGATTTGAGTTAGTTCTCTACGTATCAACGATGATGCTTGTAAATTTGTAAATGTACATACTTACATTGTAAACATGGCCGTGGCCGGGATGGGACATACTTCACAATTACATGTACCGTACATGTATAATGATTTTTCTCTGACTTATTAATGTTATTTTTGTGTGTGTTGAGCTGCCTGAGAGCATGGAGAAAGTTGACTGAAAAATTATTCTGTCAAGAGGAGTTTTATAACATTTTCCGATGTTTGGCGGGGAAGCGATGCCATGAATTCAGATGTAGTCTCCAGTCTCAGCAGAACATAGATCTACATGTATGCCTGACCAAGATAGACTGATTTTTTCAATCTTGGAGAGAGAATTGGCCAAATGAACTTTCACCTTTCACTCATTCATAACAATAATAGCTTTGGGTCGCGGTTGGGGTCTAAAAAGTTCATATCAGAATCTAGTTTAGTCTTATGAAGCTACAGACCACACCCATTATTGGTGGGCAGGGGGCCAAGACGACAAGAAGCCCTTTTTGCCAGCCATAAATAAGTCTTTTCTCCAGGTCCGAAACAGGAAGCAAACTAGGGGCCCTGTTTCAGCAAAACGTCCTAATCCTTAACTGCGTCCCTAACTAGGGAGATAGACGTTGGTGTGCCGTCTCAACGAGAAGCCGAGTCCTTATCCTATCTCGTCATCTTCCCGGTCCTAAATTTCAGTCATAATTCCTAGGACAGCGTCATGGGCAGCCCTAATCCGTCCATTCCATTCGAGCTGTAGCAAAATTCGCATCGTCGCTGGTCGTAAAATTGGCGTGTGGTGCGTGCGCGCGGGCGGCTGTATCTCGAAAGATATTGCAATCCTGATCGAACTGGCACGTGTGGTCTGACTTTGGGCAAGAGAAGGGGACAATAAGAAGTATGAAGAGATGTATCAAAGTCAAAGATCGGGATTTTTCAACCGATATTTTCTATTTTCATATAGGATTTTGTTTATTGATTAGTGATGATCATTTGGGTATCAACGTTCATCTGAAAAAAATGATTTATATTTCATAAGCAATGATTATTCTTACCTTAGATATTGAATTCTCGAGATGAATGATCGATAATATAAGAAAAGAAATTAAAGAAATATAGAAATATTTATAATAATTTGATATATAATAATTAATAATAAGTAAGAAGAACGACAAATAGTAGGAGATTAGATAGAATTAAATTTTTGGGGCAACTAGTGCATTTCACTGTTGTTTTCATATGAACATGACTAAAAGTTGATTAAGCACTAAATTGAAAAATGAATTAAATGTTTCAATTTTAAAAGATTATTTTTTTATAATATATTACTCTGAGTCATATTGATATCTGTTGATCTCTTAGTTTAACCTTTTCCTCAATTCTGTGATGTCTTGTTTACAAATAAATAATACATCATGTAGCCTAATTATTGTTCAGGCTGCAAATTTACTCATAATGCCTATAGGGGCGCTTAATATTCCTCGTTTATTTGTGTTTGACATTTCAGTGAAGGCATATTTTACTTATTATTTTCAATTGCCTATATTGATTCTGAAATTAATTTTATTTATTTCTTTCACTTGGCTGTAATTGTGAAGTCTTATATTAATCACTAGCTTTGGGCAATATGCAATGAAAATCTGGACATAAAATGATATGTGCCAAAAATCTCGGCGTTAGTTTTTGTAATTGGCAATTTTACGCTAATAAGACATTATTACCTTAATAGATATTTTTTCTGAAAAGAGGACACCTTTCTGAACTAACTAAGCAAAATAAATATACATATCATAATTCGTAATTCAAGGAAGGATAAGGCCATAAAGCGCCGACAAACCCCCGCGAATTAAACAATAATGATCAACAAACACTAGCCCATCTGCCGAAAGGTCAGTTGACCGGTGACTATACGCTCTTCACTCACTCTTACGTCACATCGTGCAGCATCGTATTGTTCTGTAGTAGTCTACATAAATTATATCCATATTTTCATATATTTTATCGTATAATTAGTGCCAATGCATTTGTTTTAAAAAATCATATGTCATAATACATTACATGCAAATATAGTTTGATTATACGTTTATATTGACCAAAATATCGTCGTAATCATTTTTGGCCTGGCCTAAGTAAGTTAAACTTAGAAAAACATACACGAGGTCCTGCATTAAAGACTAACACTGTGTCACAGAGAAATTATATATCTAACCATTTTAGCGACTGTGTATCAAGTCTAATTATAAACTGCTGTAAAGAAACATATTTTTATCGATACTTCAAGCTGATACTACTTCTGTTTACAGCCAATGTACTTAGTCAGGAAGGCAGTTACGGACGTTGTTTCGTGGAAGACTGACTTAGGACAGTGTCCTATCTTCCACTCCAACTCAGGAGATTTGCGCGTTAGGATAGTACTTAGATTAGGACGTGTCGTTGTGAAACAGGCCCGCAGCAATCTCGCACATTAGCTTTTACCTGCAAATATTTACAAACAAACATCCTTACATTAGTGATTGGGCCAGGGGACAGATGACTTTCACCTAAATGTGAATCAAGAAGGTGCTGCAAAATTTTCCATTAAAATCAGTAAGAATAATCGTCTTGTTATTGGTCATTACTTATTGGAAATAAATGGGGGGGGGGCAGTTGCGCAGGTAATTTTCTAAGTAAGGCAGTATTAATTCAGTTGAAAGAAGTGGCTATTTGTTTTGATTTGGTTATGAGATCTAGCAAGGTCAAAGGTCATATAAGTGGCAATGTCTGAACCGATGAAAGGGATTTGTCGATCTATGTACTATCCATGAGTGTCCAGTTTAGGCTGCTAAGTTTTGTGGGTGGAAGGCATACTCTTCGACTATAGCATTAGCCATAGTCTCAAATTTCGAATTCTCTTAATTTTAAGACTGTAATGAAGCAAACTCTATAATGCCTTTAAAGTAGCCTTCAAAGGTTCACAATATATGGGTGCTTTTTTTTTTGCTTAGTTGCAAAATTGGCCCAAAGATCTTCTGTGTTCCACCCCTCCTAAAACATTTACATGCCATTTTTAAATTTTGATATGAGAATGTCGAGCTGGATTTAGCTCTCCATTCATGTCGCTTAATTTTCTCATGCAACCAAAATCAGCTGACCACTCCACCACATGTTCTATGTGAGACTGGTAATGATACTGCCAAGAAATGTAACATTGCAGGTAACTCCTGATTTTAAATTATTTTTTTTTGCCAAGGTTTTACTGTCCCCCAAATAACTTTTTTAAATCCGTTTACAGGTATCAAGTTGAGTTCCTACCTTGTGAGGTTCAGTGACTTCAATGAACTGGTAATTCCAAATGATGAGGTACCTTTCATCATTGTTGCAACCTACAAACTGGACTGCATGTATGGGTGAAACAAACACCAATGTGCTCAGAAAAGGGAGAAAGCACAGAGAGAGGAAGAACTGCAGGTTGGTGTTTAGTACTTTTTCATTAGCTGAACTTACGTGAAGTAATGTTACTCAAAAGTGGGATGTAATTTTTCCTTTAAAATAACGAGGAAGTTCACATTTTGTTTTTATGCCTCTGCCCCATAAGGGAACAGTGTGTCTGTGCCCTGTGCACTTCCTTACTTGAACCAAAGATGGCCCACTAGGTAAGGATGAATTGATAAGATTTTGGGACAAATCCATTGAGGGTCAAAGGTCAGTGAACTTTGTCCCAAAATGCCATTTTCTGCTCATATTTCCAGTTATGAGTGCTCACTGTTGCTATAGTTTGTTGGTGAAACAAAAGACAAATATTTTGGTAGAGTTACAGGGGTCAAAGGTCAATGAACGTTGTGCCAAAATGCCATTTTCTGCCAATAAGTTCAGTTAGGAGTGCTAACTGTTGATACAATTAGGTTATTAGGTGCAACAGTTATTTAAGATAAATATTTGGGTTGACTTGAGTTACGGTCAAAAGTCAAGGTTTACCCTGTAACCAAAGGTAGTCGTAGGGATCAAAGGTGAAGGTGGAAAGTACATCTGAAAAAAGACAAATAATTTCATGCAGATGAAAAGGTCAAAAGTTGAGATAAGATGACTTTGTTCTGTAAGGTTATATTTGGTATTCATGTATTGAAGGCCATTTGTCTGTAAACTGTCCCCATCATCTTTACAGTTACTTGGTTCCTTGAAAGTCGATATACTATGAGCCAGTTTCAGGTGCAACATAGTGGACGGTGGCATACCCATTTCTAGTTAAATCCTAAATTTGAACTAGTTTTTGCCACATATTTGTTGAATATGAAATTACATTAACCCGTTGCTTACAGGAACCGGATGGCCCCTGTACAAAGTCTATGGGGATTTGCGGAATCTCGTAGTCAACGGGTTAAACTGATGAATACAAATCATGTTTTTATTTGTATATATTACAAAATGTCTCAAGGAGATTAACTCCTTTTTCTTCCACAGTTACGGAGATACCAAATCTCACAGATCCTGGAGGAAGTTCACTGAAATTTTATTGATTTTTATGGTGCCTGAAACTATGTTTTCGGATTGTCTGTCCATTTCTGTG
>JZLH01S0000666.1:0-14451 GCA_001188425.1 Eucidaris tribuloides
TCATAATATTCAATACAAATATATGTTTTAAAAAGCATTGGAAAGCACTATAAAACCATTAAACATGGTATAAAGATACTACATGTATTAAACATATAAAATTGTCAATTTGGGCAAAATTTTGTATTACGATTTGACCATTTTTACTTTGCCCCCCCCCCCCACCCAACCCGAAACATTGATCAATGCCCCTGGTTTTAAACATTATGGATAGACAAGACTAAATGAAATTCTGATGAACCTGGCTGCAAAGAGACAAAATTATTTTTGCACTCAAGTGCTCAGTGACTGTGGCCAACGAATTGAAGTAGTAAGTGACAACATTGCATGACGACCGTGTTAAACAGATCGGAAAAGTTATCAAACTAGTTGACAAAAGACGAAATTGGAATTAGCATTCGCATAACCATGGCACCTCAAGACGACTAAGAATTGAATTATTTTATTATTCGGTGAAAACAGTTTAAAAAAATCCTATAACATCAAAACTATTATTGCTAACACCAAGAAGGTTGAAATCCAATACTGTATCTGGTTTCTGGTTTTGGCAATACACTGGGTGTTAGATCTAACACTCCGGTTTTTGCAGTCTATCTTGTAGGTAGATACTTAGAATGAGTAATAGCAAAGATGGGTGAATTTTGTAATGTGAACTTTGAAGTTGTTTTGCTTAATGTGATCAGAAAAAATTAGTGTATCGTGTTTGCTTGCCTGTGGAGTATGTTACCTGATGCTATTTTTTTTTACTTCTCGAATTGGCATACTTTGCCTATGAAAATATTTGTCCCTTGTATTGCAAAGTGCAGCTATCTGGTGTAAATTAAGCAAACTGAAATAGTCTGTGTTTTGTAGACTATTTAAGCGAAAGAAAGAGCTCAGTAAGAAATTATTTATTTGCATATTTAATATGAAATATTTAATATAAGATATTTAATACAGGTACACATTCATTTGTACCTGCTGAAAAAAGTAAAGCTTATTTAACAACTTAAAAATGAATTTCCCATTTGACTTTAAGAGAAGAAAAGGTCAAATTGGCTTTTGCGTCTATAGTAGTGTTCGCAAGCTCGACTCATTTTAACCCATTGGAGACTTAGTACGAGTTACCTCGTGTTGTGTTCTGTAGAAAATGCGTGTTATAGTGAAATCAAATCGTCTCCAACGGGTTAATGTCAATATGAAAGTGTAGTAGTTTTAGAAAGAATTTTGTGTGAAGGACTATCTGATAAGGAGTTATTTTTCTTGTATGAAGTATCTGTGGAAAACGGTTATTGTGTAATTATTAATATAAGAGGTAAATGTATGTATATTTTGTGTGTATTCCCAATATGTGAGTGAGTGCGTTCGCATGTGTGAATGAGTGTATGTACATGTGGTCATACATTATGGGCGTCTTATGATCACTTCTCTCTAATTATAAAACTCCTTCACGATTTTTTTTTTTATAAATTCTGCTTTGTAATAGTCTCAAGCTACTCGAATAATTGAAATTGTAATTGTATCTTAGAGTACAATACTAGATTTTTCTCAAGTCTTCTACTTTAACATTGTTTTCTGTTTCGCTATTTTGACTTCAGTTTGATTTGCACTTTTGTTTGTCATTTTGCTTGTACAAATATGCAGATGGTTTGCGTTTTTTTTCTTAATTTTTGTTTCTAAAAAAATATATCTTTCGCAAGAAAATGTTAGCACTGTAAATACAGGGTCGTAAAGTAACAGCAATACTCTTAAACACGGCTGAGTAAATATCGTGGGAAAGTATTTGTTTTATGTACACTGGTGAATTTATGTGAAAGATAATGTCAGTTTGTTGAAGCGGTCTCTTTGCTCATGCAATGGCCACGTTGTTCTCCCGCCATGATACAGAAAGGTATCGAAAGTTCCGAATGTGTGGAATAAAACGAAGCTCCTCCTATTTGTTGGAGTGGTAAGCGTATTCAGACAAGTTAAATTGAAAGCGTATTAATATGAAGATACGTGTGCTATAACTTTTAAAATATACTGGCTTAGTAAAAGCACTTGCCACTACGTGTGTTATCAGTATCATCAAATTCAGCGGAGGGATATTTATGGGACATTTGGGCACCTTATTTGATTATTATAAATGTTTATTTATCAATACTTTATTTAAAGCCACATCGTAGACATTTCCACATTTGACACAGTACAAACGATACTGATTCTTAAATTAATTTGCATTTCTTTTTTTTTCTTTCTACATCGTCGACTAGAATCCAAATTATTTAAAATAAGTACGTTGTTTAAAGATCATAACATTCCAGACTTGCCTCTGGTATGCCAGTTTTGAGAATAATTCACTGTATTCTCTTTTTATTGACACATACAGCGTTCTTGCATTGTGCATTTCGAACTATATTTTGCTCGGATATAATTATCCACAGAACGCTGAAATATTTGGGATTTAGTATCCATATTCTTTTACGAAGCCCCCAATATTTTTGTGTTTGTTTATTGGCAGAGCTGAGTGCCCGTGATCATGTATGCCTCTTTTTAAATCGTTTTAGTATTTGATTTTTTCCCTCTTAAACGCACAAGGTTCTTCTGAACAGGTTTGTCATATTTGACTCCTGTTTTTAAATTTGATCATTTCCGATTTTACTATATTTAATCTCATTTTTTAATCAAAATTTGTATGTTGGTGATTGGTATACATGCAAATTTCCGCCATTCCTGTCATAAATGCGGTTACTGGTGAAATATTTTCGTTTATTCGATTTGTCTTGTAAGGTGTATTCATACCTGCCAACCAGTACTATTTTTCCAGGGCAGTTCTGTTCTTATTACTGTTACTAGGTGGTGCCTTCAACAACAAAAACGTATCATGAATGACCACAATAAATGAAATCAAATGCCTTGGTTACTTTCGTGATTTTAATGCAATGCCCAACTTGTAATGGAAATGACGCGTTTACATTCACTGGTGAGTGACGGAACAAACGGTATGTTTTATTCATGTTTTTACTCATAAGAAAACTTTTGTTTAGCTGTTTCAAATATTTTTCTCATTCGCACTCGAATTTCATTTTGTTTTTACCTTTTTATTGTTTACTGTACCGCCAAATAACTGTAATAAGACCAGAACTGCCCTGGAAAAATCGTACTGGTTGGCTGGTGTAAAATCTCGCTTCCGTTATATAACTATTTCACTCAAAGCTCCCGTACTTGATTAATGTGCGCTGAAGTATAAAAAAAGAAGAACAAAACAAAAAGGCATTAAGTTTCCTTTTTCAACATAAACGTGTAAGGTAATGTGTGAATTACCTGAAAACAAAGTTCTGGGTGTGTCTCAAACGAAAAGGTTGCACTTGTGTATTCATTTATGTCAAAATATTTATCATTGTTGGTAATAATTGTACACATTTCCTTGTTGTTTTCACTTTCATGTCACAGTATATTACTATTTTCCTCTTTTCTAAATTATTGTCATGTTTTATGTATGTCAACTTCCACAATTTCAGTGTATGGGTGCATGATTAAAAATATTCTCGTTTGAAAGATAGAAATAGTGTTAAGTGTCTTGAAATGGCGTATCAGTATTAATCATGAATGTTGATTATGTTGCGTTGAATTTGACGGCTACACACACACACACGCACACCCACACACACACACACACACACACACACACACACACACACACACACAACAAAAACCCAACAATCACACACACACACACAATTCCCTTTTAAGCAATTATGACATACATACAAAAGCATATTACTGTAAAATAAACACGAAAATATGAATTTTATTATAATGATAAGTGAAGTTACATTTTAACAATAAATTGCCAAACAAAACATTTTCAGTACCCCTAACGGAAGCTTCACCTGTGTAGCGTTTAATATCCACCCATCTGAATATACGACTTCGGGTAAGCGACCAATGACCCTGTAACCGACTGGGTTCCTCCAGAACGAATCTAGGGTTAGGGTTAGGGTTAGAGTTCGAGTGGTTCCGGGGATCCAATCTCCTGACCAAATTCTGTTAATTGGTTCGGGGATGCCATTACTCACCAGATAAGATATTCGGTGACACCCCCTCAATGAGTTGACCCACCTTACGCCACTGCGCCTGTGTTTCGCGATTTTGGTATGGCAAAGCACATAGAGCAGTCTTGTGTGCTTTTATAAATTCCAGTTTTTTGCCTCATTATTTCTAGCGCTGCGTCGACTGTTAGAGAGAGGTGCAGATCAAAATTACGCAATTTAGAGTTCAGCAGACAGCAAGTTCAGGATATGAATTTTGGTTCTGGCAGATTACATTTTAAAGGCAATAATGGCGATAAAACATAGACTTTACTCTAATACATGAGATCACGGGTGTCGATCCTGGGGAGGGGGGGGGGGAGGAGGCAGTTTCTACCTATTAAAATATTGGGTTCAAACATATCGTTTTGCACCCCACTCCAATAATTTTGACAACCTGAAAGTTCTTAAAACATAATGCAAGAATATAAGCAAGATGATTTGATTAACATAAGAATATGACTGATTTAATCTAAAACATACACAATTTTCATGGTTTGCGCGCAAAATTTTAGATGTTGACATTTTTCTAACTCTTTGCCCTCCCTTCCGGCCCCCTACCGAACATGAGATATTACGCATTAAGAATGCTGTTAATGTTATGTCAAGCTTTTCTCTGGTATCAAAGTGAGGAAATAATCAAGTGGAAAAAACTACCTTTGACTTAAGTCAGATTATGCCCATAGGCGACTGAAATCGATGTTTTATTATTACTAATGAACCCAAATATTGCTCCAAATTTTGATAAAATGTGAATCAATCTAAGATTTACATTACTTAAAGGCAAGGTTCACCCTGATATTAAGTTGGTTTTAATAAAAGCAGAACAATGAGAGAAACATATTAATGAAAGTTTGGCGAAATCCACCAAAGAATAACAGAGTTATGAGGTTTCAAAGTTTTAAATTTGTGACGTCACATGCGAGCAGCTCCCCATATGTCATGTGATATAAATTCCATAAATTGCCATTTTCTAATGGTTTATGATAACTGAATGCGGTTTTTTCATAGAAGCATGTATGAAATGATGTTTCTGATAATATATTGAATGCACAGGTAAAATTGTTTTCAAATTTCTGAGAAAACGACACTTTTATGGAATTTATATTACATGACATGGGGAGCTGCTCGCATGTGACGTCAGAAATTTAAAACTTTGAAACCTCATAACTCTGTTATTCTTTGGTGGATTTTCCCCAAACTTTCATTATGTTTCTCTCATGTTCTGCTTTTATTAAAACCAACTTGATGTCAGGATGAACCTTGCCTTTAAACTTTCGATTTTTCAACGTACTTTTAACCATGCAAAAGGCGAAAAAAATCAAATATTTATTTTCTTGAATTTTCGTACCATTTTAGTCGTATCACCAATTTTTCATGTTTGTGTTTTGTTTTGTTTTCTATTTAAATTACTTAATTTTATCCTGCCAACCCCGTTGGGCCTAGACAAAGATAACTCATCTCATTATAGTGCTTCTTCTATCTCACACCATAGAGAGCGGTGCGTGAAGCGGGTAAGATATTTACGCGAAGGTAATTTGCATAAGCGCACTATACCCGTGTTATATACGCAATCAATGTGCGCTTGTCTTTATTACGTAATGAAGTTTCTTCTCGCGCGCGCCCGGTATGATGTAGTTTCATGTTTCGGTTACCATAATGATCACATATTGTATTCTAAAGTGACTGATGGGCTTTTTAAAGGCACGTCCTTTCGGTTAGAGATAAAGTAATATTGGATTATTTCCTTCGAATTTTTTGGCGCACTTGTTAAGATCGAGTTTGTAAAATATTTTCGCCAGAAACACCGATAGTTTGGAGAAACAAATTCCTACTTGAAAAAAAGATTTCTTCTTCGAGTTAATCTATGATGGGTTCTGTGCAATCCAAACGAGACACGGTTTCGTGTAAGGACAATAAGCCTAAAGTAGTTCGATCACGGGCTCGATTAGGGCGTCGTCGCCTCTGTAAATTATCTCGGTTGTTTCTCTCAGTATTTAGGAAGAAGCAGAATGCAGTTGGCGACACGGTAAGGTTTGATTTTTTTTTTCTTATTAGCGTAAATAATACATGTGTTCGCTCGTATTTGGCTGACAGAATCTCTAACATATTTTACTGCTATACATGTACTATAATTTCGGATAAAGTTCAGTGAGGACAAAATTTAACAAAATGATTGTGTTGTCGTGTTGTCGGTTTATTGAGCACAACCTATAAGTATTTGTATTTTTGTTTTTATTTATGCTTGAGAAGAGTCGAATAAAACCTGTGAGTGTTTCAGGAAAAATCTGACCCTAACATAGCTGTACTTCGTGTCCTCTCACGCACGAAGGAAATTTTACCCAACAACCGACTTTCTGTTTATTTTTTATTTTTTCCATCCAAGTTAGGTATTGATAGATCTATTTTCAATTTCGCTCCAACAAGACTGGAACGCAAATATGGTTAAGTTTATCTTTCAAGAATTTTTTCATTCGAAATTGTCAAAGTGCACTCAAAGCCCGGGAACGGACAAATTTAAATGATACAGTCTTGAAATCAATTGCACAAAGATTTGACCATCACGTTATAAAAAGAAAGAAATGGCGGAGCAAATTCGATTGGAATCTGAAAAATTCTTTAAAGAAGAATGATGAAGATGATTCACAATAAATGGACAAATATTATTAATAAAATAATGACGAAAATTAAAGTTAACAATGACGAACTTGAATGTAAAAAGTATGCAAACGAACAGGAAAACCCATAATATCAAACTATGCACATGACGTTCAACATGTGAACATTTAACTATTTCTTCTTGATGAGTTTAGTTTAGCCATTTTTTTTTAATTCAAAAGAATATGGAAGTTTATCTTGTCATGAAATATAAAATAAAATCCATTTGACACAGATCTGTGATGATGTCATCGAGGATGTATCAAATGACGTCGTCGCTCTACATCTCGGTTCCGAGCTCCCATCGTCAACCAGTGATCCCTGCATCGAGTCACCATCTCTCAGCCGAAGGCTCGTCACCCTACCTATCTCGGCTCCGAAGAGGAGAGGGTACGAGCGCCCTCATACGACGTTCACTTTACCCAACGCCGTCTCGTATCTTCCTGACTGGGATGATGACGACGATGTCTTCCCAGATACACCAGGTATGAAGAGCTTATTTCCAAAAGGCGCTAAATCCACTTTAGTAACTTCGGAGAAAATGCATTTCTTTGTCCACGTTTGTACACGTAATTATGGAAAAATACTGAAGTAAAACCCGAGATAATTTGTCCTTGCTTGTGGAATCTGGCTTCAAATTTCATACTATCGTAGGTAAGAAGGTGGTAAATGTATTGATGTTAATTCAATTTTGTTGGAAAATGAATTTAGCTCGTTTTGCGATCAGACTCTTCATAATTATGGATAAATAGGCCACAAGTGAAGATACACTAACAAAGCTCACAAGGTATACTAACGGAAGTCACAAGTATACACTGCCATGTAGGAAGAGAGAAAAGGTGGAAAGAAAAGAAAAAGTTGAAAGGTAACAGCAAAAGAAGAAGAACTGGTATTATGAATGAAAATGAAAATGATTCAAAATTATTTGAAATGTGAATAAAGTTGTCAAGGTGAGGGTAAATATTCATATGGATGCAAAAAAAGTGACTACATTCCCACCGTACCTAAACCTGATCGCAGTTTGCTCATTAATTTTATCTTATCATTCATCTTGAATGCCATTTGGGCTATTATTAAATGGCAGAATAATGAAGTTTCTTTCTTTCTCTTCAATGATTGATTTTCTGAGTGACGCGCCGTTTTAAGTTTAAAAAATTGCAACATTCAGATAACCAAAGTCATCGTCATCTTGAATTTTGTAAACGAATAGAAAAGCGAATAGTAAATATTTCATGTTTCCAAATTACTATACAGAACCACCTGCACATCAAAGTGGGGGACAGTGCTGGCTGGTTACACCGACATCGCAGTCAGACGAAGACGACGACCCCGACAACGACCCCGACGTTGATGCCGACACGTGGACGCAGCTCGCCGAACTCAACCACCAGGCTGCCGAGGCGTTTCGAGACCTCGACAATCTCCACGGGAGGATGGACGCATTGGAACAAAAGCGAGTCGAGGAAAAGGCGGCTGTGGAGGAGGCTAGCCGACTCATCTACGATCTCGATGACGTCATCGATGGAGGAACTGGCCATCCGCCGAGAGAGGGAACCGATTCAGGAGATAATGACGTGAGGGAGCTTGAGGATGACGAGGTAGATGATGCGGTGATCGAAATCCTGGAGATGTTCCCGGCATCACCACCGCAATCTATCAAATTTCATTAGGACTATTGTTGTTTTTTTTCTAAATGAGGACTGCACGGGGCGAAAGCTGGTTTTGGTGTGGAGATGTGCATATCTTGGGAGGGTGGAACTAAAGTTTAGAAAATCAGCTGTTGAAAGTAGAAGAGGGGGGGCAAATGCCGTTTTGCTTGCCAGGGGCAGAACTCCTCTGCCTCATCGGGGAGGGGGTGGGGATGCACGTGCACCCAGTGACACCCCCCCCCCCCACCCACCACCACCACTACTCGATTACGCCCTTGGACTGTCGAGCTTCTTGCTGCGCAAATTCATTTTGCTAAATATCATGGTAATCGTAATATTTAGTTCGTGTGCAGCTAGTTTCAATGATGGTACGAGAACGATGACGAATCTGGTCGCAGGACATGACGTTGGACATTATATTTAACCCCCTCCATACCAAGGCCACACAACCCTGCATAGACTTTGCACGTGATACTCTGAGAGTGGTACTGAAAGGGGTAATGGACTCGTAGGCGTCTTTGAACGACTGCGTGGATAGACTGTCCCTAGTGACGTAAGATAGCAGTCATTGGCTGCAGGGGCTTGCGATAGGCTGAAGTGCCAAGTAAAGCGCAGTTACCATAGGCTGAAGTGCTAACAGAAGCGCAGTTACGAACCTGCGATTGGCTGAAGTGCCAAGAGAAGCACAGTTACGAACCTGCGATTGGCTGAAGTGCCAAGAGAAGCGCAGTTACGAACCTGCGATTGGCTGAAGTGCCAAGAGAAGCGCAGTTACGAACCTGCGATTGGCTGAAGTGCCAAGTAAAGCGCACTTACAAAACCTGTGATAGGCTTAAATGACAAGTTAAGGCTGTTGCTAATCAACAGTAGATTTTGCTTAAACCAGGTGGTTTAGCGAATACGATAATATATGCCATAAAACCTGAATGGAAATGTGTTCTATCAGGAAATAATATTGTTTTAAATGACTTTTACGAATTTTAGCAAGAGAGGTGTGATTATTTCAATTTCAATTCAATTCAATTCAATTCAATTTATTTATTCAATTCATAAAAAATAGCAATATATACAACAAACGAAATGTGAAGGGGAATTCACAAAGAAAGCGAGTTGCTTGATTGCACCGTGATCCCCCGAATTATATCGGATAAAACCAAAATAAAATACACAAAATTACAATGATAACGAAATTGAAGGGGAAACAAGCTTACACATAAACATGAAACACACACACACACACGAATCAAAAGCATAATGCGGCATAAAATCAGTAGGAATTGATGAAATGTTGTTTGAATTTAGATTTGAATGCACTTATTGTATTAACGTTTTTCAAAAATGGACTGAGATTGTTCCATAGTTTAGTACCTTTATACAAAATAGAATTCTTTTGTTTCAGAGATAAACGGCAATATGGCAAGACAGCATTTTGTTTATATCGTGTGCTAAAGGTGTGTCTTGCATACTTTATAGGAAAACAGTCATTAAATATTTCAGGTAAGACAGCATTTACATGTTTGCACATAAAGAGACCAATTTTAAGTGAGACATTATCAAAAAATGTTAAAGAGTTTACATGTATTACCAAAAAAAAAAAACCGTATCATAACCGAAAATTTAATTGAAAACATATGTAAAGATCCGTAGATATGAATTTGATTTTGAATTATGATTTGTTTGTTATCTATAAATCTATGATAACTTATCAAATGAAACAACAAATTATGACACAAAACAGTGATTAGATTATTTATCAGTTTTTCAAAGGATCAAAACAATATAGAAAAAACAAGCAAAAGCAAAGATTTTAGATGAAATAAATATATAACTGTAAAAATGTATTAGAAATATTAATGTTATGTAATTTATTATGTTCATCAAATATTATTGTAACGATATAGTTTGGAATTGAATCAATAAAAGACCAGATTTGGTTGGTTTTATTTAGAAAAGTAGATTTTGCAGTCGAGATTGGTTGTTTCTGCTCTGGCGTGGATTATCGTCTATGAGTAATGGACATTATTTTCTCCATAATGATGATAGTAGTAGTAGTAGTATTAGTAGTAGTAGCAGTAGTAGTAGTAGTAGTAGTAGTACAGTATTAGAATATACAACTAACTAACTACTACTACTACTACCACTACTACTACTACTACTGCTACTACTACTACTACTAATAATAATAATAATAATGATAATATGATAATAATCGCTCCAGTTTCTTTTCTATTTTTTCCTTTATTTTTTATTATTTTTTTTTCTTTTTCCTTTTTTTTCGGGGGGGGGGGTGTTAACCGATTTGGGGATCCGTGCCCCCTCCGCAGTTACGCCACTGCCGTGACTGCCCATATTCCAACTTTTCCCGAGCCTTAAGATGTGCCGCTGGTATCGGGTGATCCTACTTGAAACCTGTAAAACATTATTGCTTGTACACCATTATTGTTGACGCCGACAATACCGACGACCAGAAAAGTCGGGTTTATTCAATTTAAATCAGATCTTTATGATTTTAACTCGATGTTTTAAATACATATTTTAACTAGTTAACCCAAACATTCCTCCATAGTGTGAAAGGGAGTTTAATAGATCATGATCAATCTGAAATTTAAAGTACTTAAATTTTCAATCTTTCAACTTTCTTTTCACCATGCAAGAAGATCAAATCAAAATCAAATCTTGAATTTTCCCACCATTGTAGTCTCACGACCAATTTCTTATGTTTTGTTTTGTTTTGTCTTGTCTTATTTTTGTTTCGTTTTGTTTTATTTTTGGGAAGAGGGGGGAAGAGGGTTATTAAAATCAACCATTTAATCCTGCAAATCCTTTTATGTATATTTCACAAAGAAAAATCACTTCATTAATAATGATTCTTCCATCTCATACCATATGCCTATAGATCGGCAGGTGACGCGCGCAAAAAAATATATATATATATATGCGCAAGGTAGTAGTATGCGCAGCCAACCTACTAGCCTCGATAGGTGTATACGCAGTCAATGTGCGCTTATCTTTATTACGTAATGAGGTTTCTTCTCGCGCGCGCCAGGTATGATGTATTTTAATGTTTTGGTTACCATGATGATCACATTATTGTATTCTCAAGTGATTGATGGGCTTTTTAAAGGCACGTCCTTTCGGTTACAGATAAAGCAATATTGGATTATTTCCTTCGAAATTCTTAGCGCACTTGTTAAGATCGAGTTTGGAAAGTATTTTCAAGTACAACCGTAGTTTGAAGAAACAGATTCCCACTTGAAAAACGATTATTTTCTTCTTCGAGTTAATCTGTAATGGGTTCTGTGCATTCCAAACGAGACGTAGACACGGTTTTGTGTAAGAACAGTAAGCCTAAGGTAGTTCGATCACGGGCTCGATTAGGGCGTCGTTGCGGCTGTAAATTATCTCGGCTGTTTCTCTCAGTATTTAGGAAGAAGCAAAATGCAGTTGGCGACACGGTAAGGTTTGATATTTTTTTCTTATTTTCATTAGGCCTCCGTATTTGGCTGACAGAATCTCGGACATACTTTACTGCTATAGTATAATTTCGGACAGAGTTCAGAGTGGACAAAATTTGTCAAAATGATTATGTTGTGTTCTCGGTTTGTTGAGCATGACCTATAAGTACTTGTACTTGTTTTTAGATATGTTTGAGAAGAGTCGTATAAAACCTTGAGCGTTTCTGGAGAAATGTGACCCTAACACAGCTGTACAACGTGTCTTCTCCCGCACAGAGGAAATTTTACCCAATAACCGGCTTTCACAACTTGTTTTTAATTCAAGTTCGGTATTAATAGATCTAACTTCAATTTCGCTCAATCAAGACTGGAATGCAAATATAGTCAAGTTGATTTAGTTATTTACAAATGAAATTTAAAGGATTTTTCATTCGAAATGAATGGGTGAAGGTGCACTCAAGCGCGGGAGCCGACAAATTTGAATGATAAAGTCTTGAAATCAGTTGCACGAAGATTTAACCATCACATTATGAAAAGAATGAAAGGGCAAAAAGGGCAAACTTGACTGTGAAGTAATGCAAACGAACAGAAAAACCCATAATATCAAACTATGCACATGACATTCAACATGCGATCATTTTACTCGTATTTTTTCTTGATGAATTTAGTTTAGTCATTTCTTTTTTCATTTAAAAGAATATCGAAACTCAATGTGCTCTTGTCATAAAATATAATGAAATTCATTTGACACAGATCTGTGATGATACCATCGAAGATGTGTCAAATGACGTCATCGCTCTCGACCTCGGTTCCGTGCTCCCATCGTCAACCAGTGATCCCTGCATCGAGTCACCCTCTCTCAGCCGAAGGCTCGCTTCCTCACCGATCCCTGCTCCGAAGAGAAGAGGGTACGAGCGCCCTCATACGACGTTCACTTTACCCAACGCCGTCTCGTCTCTTCCTGACTGGGATGATGACGAAGAAGTCTTCCCAGATACACCAGGTATTTAGACAGATTGACCCAGAAAAAACGAAACACTAAATTTACCAAATATGGTGATTTTTCCCCTTCATTATCCAAGAGAAATGAACTGTTTTCCAGTTCACTGATAACGTGTGCTTTGTAGGAAAATACGTCTCCTTCCAGTTCATTATTTATAATTATATTGTATTAATTTGTTCATTTGTATGACTTGCAGGAAGGAAATAAATGTTTTTCTAAATCTTGAATCTTGAATCTTCTGAGCAAAGACCGATCGTCGATTTTCGTTCATTAGTTGTCATTTTTGAGACAATTTTGCAAAGCAGTGCATTTCAGCTTTTCTAGCGGTAAAGCGGTAATGGGGCCTATAATGATGGCGTATCAAAGAAATTACACGTAAATTTGCGGGCGCATACCAAATTTACATTGGTTCACAAAAACGGCTCTAAAATGGAAAGTACCAAAACAAAACTAGATGGGTGATCTTGCTGTCATTCAACTCACGAAAAAATAGTTTATCAGATAGACTAAATAAAAGATGAGAGATGAATTTGGGAAATTACCGTGAATGTAACTTTTCCGGGTTTTTTTTTTCTGGGCGACCATGTATATGGATAAATTCGTCACAGGTAAAGACACACTAACATTAGTCACAAGTTGATACACTGACAAGATAATTATGATTAAGAAGAGGAAATGTGGAAGAAGAGGAAGAAGAAAAAGGAAGAAAAGGGAAGAAGAAGAAGACGAAGAAGAAGAAGAAGAAGAAGAAGAAGAAGAAGAAAAGAAAAGAAAAAGAAAAATTGGTATTATTAATGAACATGAAAATAATTCAAAATTATTTGAAATGTGAATGAAATTGGTGAGGTGAGCGTAAATTTTCATATCGATGCATAAACATAAAAGTGAGTATATTACCACTATCTATACCTAATAACAATATGTTAATCAGTTTTGATATTATTTATCTTGAATATCATTTGGGCTGTTATTGACCGGCAAAATTAAGTTTGTTACTTTCTGTAAATCTGTTCATTGGGTAATTATCTGAGTTTCAGGGCATCAAAAGTGTTGTTTAAGATTTAAAATGTGCATCGTGCATAATTCATAATCATTATAGTCAGCTTGTAAGCGAATATTATGATTTCGTGTTTCTAAATTACATGTTTAATTATCTGAGTTTCAGGGCATCAAAAGTGTTGTTTAAGATTTAAAATGTGCATCGTGCATAATCCAAAATCATTATAGTCAGCTTGTAAGCGAATATTATGATTTCGTGTTTCTAAATTACATGTTTACAGAACCACCTGCACATCGTTGTGGGGGACAGTGCTGGCTGGTTACACCGACATCGCAGTCAGACGAAGACGACGACCCCGACAACGACCTCGACGTTGCTGCCGACACGTGGACGCAGCTCGCCGAACTCAATCGTCAGGCTGCCGAGGCGTTTCGAGACCTCGACAATCTCCACGGGAGAATGGACGCATTGGAACATAAGCGAGTCGATGAAAAAGCGGCTGTACAGGAGGCTAGCCGACTCATCTACGATCTCGATAACGTCATCGATGGAGGAACTGGCCATCCGGCGAGGGAGGGAGCTGAATCAGGAGATAATGATGTGATGGAGCTTGAGGATGACGAAGTAGATGATGCAG
>JZLH01S0000671.1:3321-19046 GCA_001188425.1 Eucidaris tribuloides
TTCAATTCAGTTCAGTTCAGTTCAGTTTAGTTTGAATTTCTCAAATATAACAAATTACAAATCAAGAATATTTTCTTAACTACAAACATATGTGGAGTACAAAAAGAATTTCACTAAAAAGAAAAACATATTTATTTCTTACGTAAATAAAGAGAAAAGCAGAGACCCCCACCATAAGCTTGAAGCTTGATAGAATAAAGAATAAAGCTTGAATAAAGCTTGGAGTCCCTTGAAAGACTAATAAAGCTTCAGTATTATAGTTCACTAATGGTCGACCAAGGTCAAAAACATATTTGGCGATGGTCTTCCTCTGATCCCTGTATTTGGATGTAATCAATCTGTACCGTAAATTCACCAAACCCCAAACAAATCATGAATGCTTACAGAAACCAAAATTGCATTATGTTATCCGATGAAACGTGTAAAAGTCTACAGTCATAAGTAGCAATATTTAGTCAAATTTTGAATAACGACCATTGTGGTAATTACAAATGGAGAGTTTCCAAAGCCTCAGGGACAAAATTTGATGCCTATAACATTGGTTTATGTTTTCATAAATGCTTTACTAACAGGGTTGGCAATTTCCCGGGAAATACTTGTATTTCCCACCCAGGCGGGAAATACTGGGAAATACCGGGAAATACCGGGAAATACTGGGAAATACAGGGAAATACTGGGAAATACTGGGAAATACTGGGAAATACCGGGAAATACTGGGAAATACTGGGAAATACGTGGGCGATACCTAGCAGTGTACTCTTGAAGTTGTACAAGGTCAACTAAAAAGGCCATTAATGCCCTTCATTTGGGCTCTTCTTACACAAATCCACCTTGAACTGACAAATTTCAATCGAAAAGACTGTTCAAAACCTCTTTTCAATTTTTGATAATTTAATTCTGTGTTATTTATATACACATTTATATATACATTGTACATTATGTTACATATAGCTTTTTTGTGGGGTGCGGCCCTCATCTTGCTGAATATACAGGGAAAAATCAATATCTGTCTATGGGGTATGCTGTTTCAAGTGTATTGAACTTATGTAACAATTCAGATATTTGCAGACTTTTTATGATTGAAAACAATTTCTGAAATAAAAGCGGATGATTTTAAAATTTTCCTACTTTTAGTATTGATTTGACTGTGTAGAAAATTTGTCCAACCAATCAGAATGAGTTCAGAAGTTCCCAACCATCAGTTAAGTTAGATTTTTTGGGGGTGTATTTTGTGTTGAATCACACTTACTGAACAACAATCTTTACATTTTTGAGTTATTATCCTTCAAGAAATAATTTTCTTTTATAGTATTTCTCAGTATTTTCTGTTTTTGTCAAATTAGCAAGGCGGTATTTACCGGTAAATACCGGTATTTACCACCCGGTATTTACCGGCCAACCCTGTTTACTAATTACTAGTAGGTCTATGGTACTCTCAGTTCAATTAAGGAAATATCAGTGCAGGCAGCCCCTGATGTATCAACCTCCCATTATAGATGAGAGTGATGTACGACGAAAACATTGACAAACCAAAAAATTTAGCAACCGCATTTACTTTATTCGTATAGCAACTATTTTAGTGTCTATACAGCCAATTGAAGAGTATAGAATAAGAAGTACGTAAGTCACATTTGACGAAATTGAGTTAGTGATTGTTTTTGAAGTCGTTACATGCTGGGATTTTTTTTGACAAAAGTTTGGTCAGTTTGACCCTTCCTTATAAGGGTACAGGGGAGGGGTCAACCGGGGTCAAATGTTTAACTTGGTCAAATTTCTTCAAAATGTATCTAAAATTACTCGACTAGTTACAAGGATTAAGAAAATATATAATTTATCATGTATTTTGTGGTTTCTTGATGAGATATGGGGTCACTTTCGGTCAAAGGTCAAATGAGGTCAAATTTAAAACAACATCCAAATTTGACAAATTGCGTATCAAATTGTCCGTCTTATAGAGGACATTCCAAAAATATACACAATTAAGTGTTTTTGACATTCATTTTTTCGAGAAATGCATTTGTTTTCCTGAGACCCTTGTTTGTAGAAGAAGTAAATAACATGATTGGGGGTAGTCCTCAACTTAATTGGGCTGAAACTACTCTAGAATCAAGTAAACTATGCCAGAATTCTCCTGTGAAAATCTTGTAGTCAAACGTTGACTCATTCTAAATTACTAATGTCAATATCCCTCGTGGCAGGCAAACCTGGTGTGTGGCTCTCTATGGGTCCTATTTCTATCGTGCCTCGATAAAATTACAATACGAGTATGTTCATGCTTGATTCTCCTTAAATAAACAAAGTAGAGGCAAATCCTTTCAACTGTGAGATCCACTCCAGCTGGTGTATAGTTGGTATATATTTGAACTCATTTGGTTCTTGAGGGATTTTCAAGTGTTCCCAATCATGTCACTAACCTTTAAGTCCACAATATCGATTATTGATTATTGAAAATCGACAAGTGTGACAATGTTTGTTTTTGTCCTATATTCATCTTTAATTTTTTTTCATTTAACTTCACCAAGTTTGGATTTACAACCTCCAACAATTGTGATCTGTAGACAAATTTGAAAACTGTGAGCCTTGTTTCTCAAAAGTAGTATTATGTGACTTCAGTACTTCATTATTCTATACTCTTCAATTTATCTTGAATATATCAGCGGAAATTCCCAACCACTACGTCACATACAAAGTGCCATTGAAAAATAGCGTTGGCATAATTCTTTCACTTTTCAGGAAAACATATCCTGTCCTAATCAGCTGAATTACACAGTCAGGCGTGAAGGCGACCAAAATAATGTTATAATGCTTTCTTCGTAAATGTGAATATGACATACCGCAAATTTTAAGCTTGTGTGTAGAGGTACCAACGGGCAGCGCCACGGGAGGGGGGGCGCAAGGGGGGGGGGTAGCAACCCCGTAAAATTTTCAAACTACAGAAAATCATGAAATTTTCGTTGTGTTATCATGAAAATTGCGTCTTTTGGACGTTTTTGCCCTTCGTAAGATTCTGCCTCTTGTGGTATAGTACAGTGATAAATCAATTAGACAGTAAAGCACTCTTGTGTTTATCGGTTGTTAAATTTAATTTTGGAAGGGGAAGGACAGAAAAAAAAATTCAATGAAAACGAGGTTGGTGTTGTATTTTGAAAAACGTAGTGTGGCTTTGTATAGTCGTAGAACACGTCTCTAACTTTTAAATAGAGGCCAAAACCAAAGAGTAAAACGGTTACGTCAAATGTTTATCTTACCATGTTGCGTGCTATAATTACTCTGAAATTTGAAAATTCCGGGGTCATTTACAATCTGGGGTAAAACTACTCTATAATCAAACAAACTATGCAAAGATTCCACTGTGAAATGTTGTGGTCAAATGTTAACTAATTTACCAACAGTTTTTTATGTGACTGGCAAAATTGTTGTGTAGCTTCCTATGGGATTAGTTTCTCTCGGGGCGTGAGAGTAATTTAAACATGTTCATGATTCTCCTGAAGTAAACACTTTAGAAACAAATCCTTCCAGCTAAGATTTACACTCATTATGCATTGGTACATATTCGAACTAATTTTCAAGTGTTCTCAATCTTGGCATTAACGTGAAAGAGCAGACTCTGCTCTTTCAGAAGAGGTATAACTCATATACCCCTAACGCCTTATTAACCCTTTGGATGCTATAATGTAAAATATAGCCGAAATCTCGCCCCCCCCCCGAGATTTTTCATTAATTAATAAAAAAAAAAACTAAAGACATTCAGAGTCTATTATTGCAGGGTTATGACTTTGGGGCGTAAAGCTTTCAAATATAACAAAAAAATCCCAAAACTAAACTTTGGCTTTAAGACCTTCCAGAATTATAAAATTCTCATTGATTCGCAAGTATACATTACAGACACGAAGAACAGACTATGTAAAACTTGTTGGAACATCCGTTGAGCTATGGCAGTGTGCAGAACAATAATTATAACAAAGAAAATCGCCGTTGACAAAACATCACACCATAAAATTTAAAGTCAGAATATTTCGTTTGCATGCCTAAAATTAACATTGTGTAAATACGCTGGTGTATATAGCAGAAAAAAAAATGATTTTACGCCTTTGATTCGGTTATAATGTTCCTTATCGGAATAAATTATTCTAAGCCGTTAAGTTTATAAAGATGAACGGTCAACTGGAGTACACGTTGATGATGGAAAATCTTTCATCAGATATTAGTCCCACTTTATTGATTTTCCCGGTGAATATATATTTCGATTATATGGGGGTAGTTCACTTCAAATATAATAAATAGTTGTAGGAATGGATGTTTAAACAGGTGACTTTTCCATTATGAGTGTTCACCAATGTACTTTTCACAATAAACATTGTCCGACATATTGATGTCTGTGTAAGAACTTTCTCGGCATTGTGATTTGTGTAAAGGTTTCGTTAAAAATATAGACTTCCGTTGTTTTCAACTACCATCTTCTGTACTCAAGTGACATATTTGAAATACCACCTCCTCATAGATAGTTTGCAATCATTTTATATAAAAAGTGTAAAGTTCTGCAATACCCAATTCTATCTGTAAATTATGTTTTCACTTGTCGTTAAATATCATTTGTATTTCCTTGTAAGATTGTCCATTTTTCTTTCTTGTATCCTAACATTCTAAGGCAGAGTTTCGACCGAGAAGAGCAAAACTGCGGTGCGAGGGGAAACGTTACGCCTCCCCTGTCGTTTTAGCGAGGACATATTTGGAGCGCACTGGTATAAATACAATTACACTGATGCCCCGGATGACCTCTCTCATGTCGTCGTGTCAAAGTTCAAAGGAAAGGTGACATACGACGGAGGTCAAAGGTACAGCATCACGGATGCACTCATCGCTGCAATGTTTCTGATGTGCGCATTTCTATGAAACCACGTATGGTGTGGCGTTTGGCTTTAAAAGTAGAGACAAATTAAAATTACACCGACGTAAGGGTTATTGGTAAGATACATTTGTATTAATAACTTTTCCCGGATTTTGCTACCGTTTTATATATATATATATAATATATAATATATATATTTATATAATAATATGTATATTATAGTATATTATTATATATATATATATATTATATATAATATATATATATATATATATAATGGGGAAACTATACGTATACTTGCTTCCATTCGTTAACGCTTCAAATTTGCAATTGTCAAAACATTCGTACCTCTAAATTGTCTATTCCCTGAGCCTTGAATTATTTGTTGCTGTGCCTAGTGAGGTAATTGCCAACCAATTTACGGATATCACTTTCAGTTGATGTTAGTAAGGTGGAAATGTTGTTCTTGTTCTTGTTGATAATAGATTGTTGGACATTTTTATGGTGGCGTGATTATGTTCTCTAATAAATGTGGTGGATAAACTTGGGAGCATGGGAGCATATGATACTACTACTACTACTTCTACTACTACTACTACTACTACTACTACAACTACTACTACTACTACTACTACTATACTACTACTACTAATAATAATAATAACAATAATTGTCATTATTATTATTTTGATCAAGAGGATGAATAGGAGGAGGATTGCGATGATGATCACGATGATTTTTATTCTTGACACGGAACAGTGCCAAGAGTAACCTACCACTCACTTCTCCGACAGTCTTAAAGTCACTGTATAACAATGTTTCCAGTTTAAAAAACTGAGCTACATGATTCCCCATGCTACTAGTGTCTTTGATATAGTCTAAAAATGAAGCCCTGAAAAAATTGTGGTGTAAAAGAATCATTAAGTGCTTTAAAAAAGCGAAAATCATTGAGAGACCATTCCAGCTTTTCTCCATAGACTGCTGTGTTGCAGAATTTCCTATCGCCCGATATAAAATTAATGTGCCAATTTGTATCTGCACATATTGCACTAGTGACAGCATAACTGTCTTAACTTTTGTGTTCTAGGGTGTTTATTTGTCCATTCAAACACTGTGAGATATGTCAGATAGCAAAATTCAACAATTTTTTAAACGGGTCTACCACAGTGTTATAAAGTGTCTTTAAGAAGTGACCAGGACATCGGGGGTGTCACACTTTGATTTCGCTTAAATGTGGCGGACGCTTTTGAATATACTCTTGTACCTTATATTCCTTTCAAAATATATAATTCTGTGGACTTATGTTTATTTCAACGAATGGAAAAGACGGTGTGAACACGACCACCGGAGATAAGATTCGAATTGAGAATCTAGTTCACAACCACGTCTCACCCGGATTTTCGGAGATAATAACTACGAGCCCGGTGCATAATGGACAATGGTTAGATATCTATTATAGATATCTAACCATTGTCCATCATTGTTTCGTATGTTTATATTATTATGTTTAATACTATATGTACTACAATGAGTAGCAATTGATATAGCCCCACCCCTCAAAAAAAAATAATATATATATATATATGTATATATATATATATCCTGTAGGAATAAATAATCAATGCCATTATTATTTTCACATGTATTTTATCTTCATGCAGCTCTACCCAATCCACTCAACCCTACAATTCGTAACTGCAAAGGGAAGCAGTTTGATAAATGCGACTACACTCCCGTGGCCCCGGTACCAGAAGCATTTACCTTGACGTGTGAAGTGAGATTGGTTCGGCCTGCTGTAAACCTGACGTGGATTCAACCCAATGGGGCACCCTTAAGGGCGGAAACCCCTATAGTCGTCGAAAGAGAAGGCCTGTACAATGTCTCAGTCGTTGCGCACGTTTCGAGGTCGAATATCGGGGAGACGATGGTTTGCAAAGCAGAGGGCGAAGCTGTAAATGGAAGCTCCAGCACATCAGCCACGCTGAAACAACCTCAGGGTAAGGACATCAGGTGATAATTATCAAACAAACTTGAAATAAATGGATCAATATAGGGCCTATTATTAAATTTCTTAAAGCCAGGTGATCTCATTCGCACCCCTCCTGCAGCACAACAAAAAATGGAGGAATTTGAAGATCAGTAATTACCTAGAATTTGAAATAAATACTCAAAACGGTTACAGTCAGTTAGACCATTGCGGTTTCATGCTTAGACTCCGTGTGAAATCAGTTCCGTAGTAAATGTTTATTTTCAGTAATCATGTTTTGATCTATGAATAATAATCTTCTTGAGACTTAACTCATGTTCATGAATGATATACTTATAAAAATTGTAACCACTGCGAGGCAATTCAAATCAAAGTCTAACGGTTACTCTAATTCCACTGAAACTGAGTTTCTTGTCCCTATACGGTAGTTTGCTAAAGGATCTTAGATTCTATTTACACTCGTCTGTAAAGTTTTAGGCTTGCACAATAAACACCCCACCTTTAAGATAACCTTTAAGATAACAATAATATTTGCAGACAATAATTATTTGATTGGCAATGTGGCACGTGGCTCTTTTGTCAAGATAGGTGATAAAGGTCATGTAAAGGTCACTGGGATTAAACTTAATGTGCTCAAGAATAGATTTCTCTTTTATTTTCCCACCGGACTCTTCGATAATCTTGGACTTCGGGGAAACTTCTTTTTAAATGTCACAGAACCAATTCCCACTAGAGACCACTCCTTTTGCAGTTAAATTTCGGAGCTAAAATTGTAAGAGAGTAGAAAACCCCTAATTTAGCTCCAAAACGAAGGATTTTTCCACTTTCTTAAAATTTTAGCTCCGAAATTTATCTCCAAAAGAAGTGATTCCTAATCACCCTTCTTAAGGAGTGGGAATTAGCTCCGCGACAATTACAGATTTTCATGCAATGCTGTATTGGTTATGGACACGCGGGTATGTTTTCAGGAATGGGCACAACAGTCCGAAAACAATCCTGGGGGAAGGGGGGGGGAGGGGGAAGGTACGTTACATGGTCAAAACTAGGTTTCTCATTCTTGTGTATAGGTCATGTTTCGTTGTAAGGTTTCTCTTGTTTTCCTCTCAATGGATTTCAGTGAGACTTGCAAGTACTGTCTCATTGGTAATGTGACACTTGGAAAAGTTGTAACGAATGGGAGCAAAGGACATAAGAAGAAGAAGTAATTTCTTGTAAAACAATATATCTAGTTACAAACTACTTGTACTCAGAGCGCTTAATTGCTGCTCTCTCCAGAATATGTTAAACAATATTTGTAACAAACCTAACTAAAGGAAAGAGAATAGAAAAAAAAAAACACTCATATACATAACTCACACATTGTATTGAATAGAAACGTACAATAATAAGCAATACAATAATAATGACTAAAAAGAAAACAATACTACATCAAGAAAGACTAATAGTATGATTGTTAAAATAAAAATGCCTCAAAGCACAAGTTTAGTTTTGGCGATTTTGTCTTTATTGAAAGCCTTATGCCCAAAGGTCATATCACACTAATAACATATTCTGAATGTCTTTCGTTCTTTTTTAAATCAATTAATGACAAATTTCTGGGGGGAAGGACCCCTGAGATTTTTCATTAATTAATAAAAAAACAAAAACGAAAGACATTCAGAATCTATTATTGGTGTGATATGACCTTTGGGAATAAAGCTTTCAAATAAAAAAAAATCGCTAAAACTAAACTTGCGCTTTAACATGACCTTGAAACGTATAGGCTGTGGCTGTTACGAATATTATCTGGAAGTTTATTCCAAAGTGATGGAGCCACACGAAGAAGCACCCGCACTATATGCGACGGCAGTCGCATGAAATGTACCTCAGAAAACTAGTCTTAGTTCAAGACAGTTGACTGTTAGTAGGCCTAATTTCTCAAAGAAATAGGATAAGTTCTTGCGTCTGGAAGCCAGACTAAACTAACCATCACTAATTCTGGTCTCAGGCTAAATTTGAAGGCCCTGTTTTTAAAATGTACCATTACTTCTACCGCCATTACTACTACTGCTACTACTACTACTACTACTACTACTACTACTACTACTACTACTACTATTACTACTGCTACTACTACTACTACTACTACTACTACTACTATAGCTACTGCTGTTGCTGCTGCTGCTACTCTGGCTACTACTACTACTACTACTTGAAGAGTATAGAATAAAAAGTACTGAAGTCACATAATACTACTTTTGAGAACAAAGGCTCGAAGCTTTCAAATTTGTCTACAGATCACAATTGTTGAGTTGTACATCCAAACTTGGTGAAGTTAATTGACACAATAAAAGATGAATAGAGGACAAAAACACTTGTCACACTTGTCAATTTCCAATAATCAATATTGTGAACTTAAGTACTACTCCTTTTAAAAACAAGGGTGTTAGGAAAACAAATGCACTTCTCGAATAAATGAATATCAAAAACACTTAATTGTACATATTTTTGTAATGTCCTTCATAAGACGGACAATTTGATATGTAATTTGTCAAAATTTGGACATTGTTTTAAAAAATTTGACCTCATTTGACCTTTCACCGGAAGTGACCCCATATCTCATCAACAAAGCACAAAATACATGATAAATTATATAATTTCTTGTAACTAGTCGAGTAATTTGAGATACATTTTGAAGAAATTAGACCAAGTTAAAAATTTGACCCCGGTTGACCCCTACTAGGGAAGGGTCAATTTGACCAAAATTTTGTCCAAAAATTTCCCGGCATGTAACGACTACAAAACAATCACTACCTCAATTTCGTCAAAATGTGACTTAAGTACTTCTTATTCTATACTCTTCACTTGCTCTTAATGTTACCATTTCTACTTTTCCTTCTACTTATGATAATACTTATTTGAAAAGTGATGACAGATAAGTGAAACAGTAAATAAATATATATGTATATTACAGTAGTAGCAGTTCTCACGGTAGTAGTAGTAGTAGTAGTAGTAGTAGTAGTAGTAGTAGTGTAGTATTCTAGTAGTAGAAGAAGTAGTAGGAGGACGAGCATGACAAGGGGGAGCTTCATAATACATGCATTCGTTACCAATATTTATATTGATGTTGTTAGAACAACTAATACCCTTTGTGTCATTGTTATTGTTCTTTTTAGTTGGTCTCAGTCCTGGCGGGAAAGCTGGCGTCGCAATCGCAATTTCAATCATTATTTTAGCTGTAGCTCTTATTGCGTTTTGGCTCTACAAGAGAAGTAAGATTTTTTTCTTTCAATGACTGTCATTTGTTTTATGCGTTTTCATGTATGTTTGTTATTTGTTATAAACATTTACCCCACCAGCAATTATATTTTGGAGTAGTGCATTACCCCTGATTGCAAAGACTGGTAAATATCACGTCTTTTTACGTCTTATTTTGGTCTTGCTGTCGTCTTATTTACGTCTTATTTTGACGTAAAAAAGACGTAAACTTGCACCCGCGCACGACGTCACACAGACGTCTTATTTTGACGTCATTTTGTCATCTTATTGACGTCTTTAAGACGTCTTAAACTCGTCGTAATTACGTCTTAAAGCACCATAAATATATATAAAAAAATTTCATATTGGACTTGTTATACAAGCATCCAGCAGGCACATTATAAATCCTAACCTATTCGTACTCCTAACACTACACTTAACCTATTCCTAAATTCCGTATTCCTAATTTTCCCCTTACTACACTACATGTTTGCACCACTATATACCATCAATTTTAAGGGTAACAATTTCATGGTTACATTACTCTTTCTTTTGTTAGCAAAGAGGGGAGTCATAGTAACCCCATATGAAATAATTATAAATAGAAGTCACAGACACGGGGTCTTTGTCTACATGTGCATTGTTAAGAATTATCATGAAATTTGAAAATGTATGGAAATATTGCTAAAACTGTTACACTTACCGTTTATGCAAATAAGGCTATGAATATACATTAGGTATTTTGAAAGCAGTACACGTAAAAATTACGTCGTATTCACGACGTGTTCATGATTTATCACACTTCTTACGCTAGTATGGACATACAGTGGGGTGACTACCTGGAAGGGGAGGGGGGTGGGGTAAGGCAAGGGTAGCCTACCTGCTCCCCCAATCGAAGACCCTCCTAATTAATTAATTAATTAATTAATTAATTAATTAATTAATCAATTAATTTACTGAAATTTCATTCTGTTATGAAAAACACTAGCCCCAAAACCCTACAAAGTTCGCTACCTATATGTCCAATCAGTGGCGTACCGTGGGTCAGCTCATTGGGGGGGGGGGCACCCAGTCGCTCAGTCGAAATTGCATTTTCAGATGGTGGATTTTTTTCAGATGGTGAACGCTAAGCGTGTAATAGGAGCGGGGATAGCGGTACCCCTGCCAAGGGTTTGTTTTTCTATTTTTATGTTAAAATGTACCCAATTCAACAATTTTGTAATAAAAATTGCTGTTTTGATAGGCTTATTTTATAGTGAATTTTATGTTGGCATGTATGTCATTAGCGAAAAGGCAATTCCGCGAGCGAGCGTAGCGATCGAGCGGTTTGAAAAACTATGAAATTCTAAGACAAAAACGCGTTTTTCAGGCCCCTAGACAGGATAATGGATATAGGAGATACGTTTTAGTAAAAAAAAAGCGGCCATATTACAAGGGGGAGGAGAGACCACCCTTATGGATGCCGGTTCCAGGGGCCCACCTTATAGAATTCCAAGTAGGGTCCCTGTCCCGGGTGGGAGTAAAGGAGCTCCGTTCCCTGAAGCTCGCGGCTTAACTAGCAGTTTCATTTTATGTAAGGAATATATTTTTGTACGTATGTCATTAATGGTGAAAAGGCGATTCCGCGAGCGAGCATAGCGAGCGAGCGGTTTGGAAAATTTTAAAATTTCAAGAAGAAAAGTGCGTTTTGCAGGCCCGTAGCCATGATATTTCAAAGGAGAGGTGCGTGTAAGTCAAGAAAACGGACCTATGACAGGGGGAAGGGCTGACCATCCTAATGGATGGTTTCCAGGGGCCCACCTTATAGAATTCCAAGTATAGGGTCACGTATTGATGGGGGTCAGGGGGTTCCGCCCCCTGACGCTTACTGCTTGTAGCAGTTTCATAAGGATATTTTGTCTCTCTGCTAAACTATTTTTCTTTGAAATAGACAGTCAACAATAACTAAACCACGCCATTTTGTCGTAGCTTCATTCGAAGGTACATAATATTTGAAGAGCTTAGTTCCAAAAGGCGCTACATCCATTTTCACCAAAAATGAGTTATTAACATCAACACATTTTATACCTACTTATCTTGTTACAGTCCAAAATTGGAAGTCAAATTCCACGAGCAAGTACGAAATATCTGCGGTTATAGTTTTATTTTTCCATAGACTCGTGTACAAACTCGGGCAAAAAAATGCATTTCCTCCGAAGTTACTAAAGTGGATTTAGCACCTTTTGGAACTAACCTCTTCATTTGTAGTCTGAAATTCCGATAGCAGGTCATTTTTCAAACGTGGTGGTGATCTGTCGGGGGTCAGGGTGCGGAGCGCCGTGAAGCTGAAGCTCGAGCATGAGTTCGATCGGTTTTATAAGCTTATTGTGACCTTTTGATAACACTTTTGTTTTTTAAAATGATGTCTACAGTCGAGGGGGTGGGGGGGTACTTGCCTAGTTAAGGTAAACGGGAGTGTGCCGCTCTAATAGGTGACTTTTTCGCAAAAATCCTTAAACATGGGTATGGTTTTGAGAAAAAAATCCTTAAACACCCCCAACTTAAGAACTGTTTGGCACTTCCACGTATAAATGTATGTATTATGAACTGCTGATAGCAGATGATTTTCAAAACATGGCGTATTATGTCGGGTTCAGGGGGCGCGAGCCCCCTGAATTTCAATGGGTTCTAGCGGTTTATGAGATCATTTTGACCCCTGTCATCACTTGTTTCGTGAATTAGGGCCTTCATTTAAGAATAATCAAAAACCTATTATAGAAATACATTCTTTTAACGCACCCCCTCCCCGAATACGGTCCTGGTATTCGAAATATTTCATACTTCATATGTGCATACAAACAGAATTATGCAAGTGTTTATTCAAGTCATTTAACCCTCTATCGCGATTTGAATTGAATGCGTTGCAAAATGGCGCATACGCAAAAGGTGTGCACGTGAGTGATGAATTTTGGAGGAAAATGTCTGCAAAAAATGTTTGATTTTGATAAGTGTATCTGAAAAGTGCCTGCGCTATCGCTGCGTTAATATAGAAGCAATTATACGAGCAACAGATTTTGAAGGGGAATGATTCCACGGGGGGGGGGGGGGGTATTCTCAGTTGTAACACGATTGATAACGTGGGAACGCCTGAATATCCACATTGATGCACAAACCTATACAATAACTTATAAAAACATATTTACTTTCATAATTATGTCAAAATTTGATCAGGCGACTTGCGCCTGCATATTATACATCCAGCGGAGTTTATGCAGTACATGACCAAAACAAGAACCAGAACAAACACAACAAAATTGTACTTACACTAAATATCTATTTTCAAAAGGTGCACTTAAGCACAATTTCTAGTCAGTTCGCCTAGGTTTCTTTTTCTTTTCTCTTCCTTTTCTTTTTTCCCGTTTTTTTTTTTTTTGCCGGCCGATTGGTGGGGGGGGGGCCCGCGTAGTTACGCCACTGTGTCCAATCCAATTCAAATCCACCCTCAGAAATAAATTTTGGCGTGAATGACTGTTCCTGCCCCCCCCCCCCCCCATGGGTCACCTACTACAGATATCCACGGCTGTCGTCATTATAAGACTTAGACCTACACAGATAGAAGATGCTGTAAATAACTATGCAGATTAATATTACTGTTTTATGCGTCCTAATATTACGAGGCTATAAGTATATCTAAAAATAATTAGGTCTATTGTATAGAAACATCATATTTTCTGGTCTTGGGGGCAGATGTTTTATCGTACAAGTCTTGTAAACTTCACATTATTTCAGCATTCTTCGTCGGGGCTTACCATCACAAGTTTTTGTAGAAAAAATATAGATTTGAGGTGTTAACTGGTGTACAATAATATATCCCACCACGTTTGTATAATCCTTACTGGTTTTCTGCTATCGAAATCTTAATGATGTCTTTAAGACGTCGTCTATACGACATAAAGCATAATAAATATCATATTCTGCATACGTCATAATGACGTCGTTAAGACGTCGTCTACACGACATGAAAA
This sequence comes from Eucidaris tribuloides, assembly GCA_001188425.1. Lineage (NCBI taxonomy): Eukaryota > Metazoa > Echinodermata > Echinoidea > Cidaroida > Cidaridae > Eucidaris > Eucidaris tribuloides. Next base: position 17,399 of record JZLH01S0000671.1, read on the forward strand.
TACAAAAAAAAATCATTTTGCAGACGTCATAATGACGTCATTAAGACGTCGTTTATACGACAGAGAATATAACAAAAAATATTGTCTTTTAAAGACGTCAAAATGACGTCTTAAACATGTCGTGCACACGAAGTATGACGAGTTGACCAATTTACAACCAGTTTAAGACGTCTTAAAGACGTCAGTCTGCTATCAGGGACATTACACATAATGTGCACATGCAAATGTGGTCTATGTCATGTTGTGATCAAATAACATCGATATGTCATGTTTCAAAAATAACTCCTCAAAAACATTTGGAAAATCTGAGTTTAATTGATTATTTCCCCCCTTTGTTATTAATATTCAATGCATTTGTGGTATACTCAGAAAGATTATTTCATTTCCTTGAAAATGCTACCCTACTTGTTAGAATAATGCCATCAGGAAAATGGCAATTTTTTAAAATATTGGATAAAGCGTAAATTGAAAATCTCCGAAATGAATACCGGTCGTCATAAAGAGTCAATACCATAAAAACATGTTCTTTGGTATGGAGTTACGTCTTTTGTTCTCAGCTTGTCAGCCATTATTGTCAATTTCAAATAGGAGTCATTGCCTCTTCATCTGTGTCAGGTTGCATGCGTTACTGCATCTTTTGCACATTGTTCAAAAAGATAGATCGTGCAGGTCAAGTTTGCTCCCCGGATTATAGACGATGTATAGACAAGTGGTGGCACCCTGGGGGGGCGGGAGGAGGCAAAGCCCCCCTCCCCCAGTCAGAAGCTCTGCCCCCCCCCCCCAGTTGCCCACCAGAAATTTTGAAGACTGAAATGATATAGACCCTAGTAAAAAGATATTAAAACATGATGTTACAGTCCTGGACAAAAGTTTGAATATATCTTGCGTAGCCCTGCTTTAATGTGCAGATTTCTTACAAATAATGATCAATTCCCATGTAGAACATATTATTACTAAGTTCAAATGAGCTCGACTCAGGGCGGTGCCAGGGTAAATTTTAGGAGGGGCGAAATCCGCACTAAAAAATTTGCCTGCCAAACAATTTTATTTACTAAGCCGATCAGCGTCTGACAAGCAGAGGCAGGGGACAGACGACAATAAAAAGCATTTTTCCCCGTCACTTTTTTTTTATTAAGCCGCGTTTACACTATGTCCCGGCGGCCACGGCAACCACGTTTCAGGCCACCGTGGACAAAACGGGATAGACGTGCAACCACGGCGTAGAACGGGCTGGGCAAACGTGACAGTCCGTGATTGCCGTAGATGCCGGGCCAGATTTTTTAACTGTCAAAAAAATTTGCCAGCGGTAGCCACGGTGTCGATGAGAAACCTAGTAGACGCGTAGTAAAACGAGGTAAACGCAATAGATAGTGACAGTAGTAATAAGCCGTAACAATACTTACAGGGGTCCGTAACGCGCTGGAAACATTGTATTTCTCGATTTCACGATCTTTTCAAGTTTTGTCACGTTCTGCGCGTTTTGTCACGGTTCTGACTGTAATGGTAGCGATTCTGTCGCGTTCAGTTACGAACGTCCAGGCAAATGACGGTTTGGGGGCCTGAAAGATACGGCGCGTTGCGATGTAATACGGTCTGATACGGCGAAGGCGGTCTGGGAGGTTGTATAAAGCTGGCCGGCCGGCAGGAG
>JZLH01S0000671.1:36995-52816 GCA_001188425.1 Eucidaris tribuloides
TTCATGGCAAAAATAATGAATACTTTCTTCGATGAATTAGGTATGATTGTAAAGCTCTGTTCCTCTTCTTTCATTTGATACATTACTTATTATTGATGGTTCACGCATAATTGAACTAAAACAATGGATATTGGTGCTACCAAAATTTCATTTGCACGCGCATATTCCATCTTTGAGTCCATTTTTATGGTAGTAAATGTAATTGTTTTAAAAAATAAAAGCATGACATAAAAATTCAGAATGTTTTCTTTTATATGACACCTCAGGCGTAAAAAATGAATTATGTATGCCGGAGAACAAGTAAAATAAAACATGCCTGTTTTAGGGTGATTTTTAAAATGAATAAATTTTGAGAACTGGAAGCGAGCAGAACAATAAGGTTCACGCACGGCTGACTTCACATAATACCTTGCTCGGGACACAACAATAGGCTCTGAATCATGTTCGCAGGGTAATTTATTGGTTGCAGGCTGCCAATTCCAGAAAACAGGGTTAATGAATGCATTTTGGAACATTTCTGAAAACAAGCATCATTTCAAATTGTCTTTTCTCACTGATGCAAAGCTTATTTTTCACAAATGTGGTATCATATGAAAGAAGATAAAATCAGCTTTTCAATGATGCCCTTCAATGTCGAAAATACACAGAATACATTCAAGCATGAAAGTTTGAATTTCAAATTTGCTCGTGCAAATGATTTTATACCCGTGTCCCTTCTGATTTTCTTTGCTCATTCATGCGTGAATGGAAATCTCTCTGACTGGTATCAAATTAAAGAAGAGATAATATGCTTTCCAACTATGTACGATTTTTGTGTCATATTTGTTATTAACGTATAAAAATATCTTCAACAATATCGGTTTCCTTTTTTCTGGGACACACTGTATATATATATATATTTGAAAGTTATGGTAACCGATAATTCCTGTGATTAAGGCATAAATTAGTATCTTCTTGTTTTATAACCAATGTGTTTCTTTGCAGAGAAATTCAGGGAAATTGAGATTGCTAGTCAGGCAACAGCTGGAGGAGTGACGCTTGTCTCAAAGAAATACGAAGTCACGGACAATATATCTTTAATTGATAATCGGGGACTTGTCGATCTGGACAAACGCCACATAGACATAATAATGGATAAGATAAGTAAGTGAATTCAATTTAAATTGATCCGCAATATGTTCATCACAAAATGAGCTGATGGCCCAAATAAATACACGATGTTTGGTTTTATGATTTTTTTTTCATTCAAAATACCTTGACCCTTAACAAAAATATCAGTTTTCAGGAAATTAAGGCTTGATTAAATTTGATAACGAATCACCTGACGCTTATTTGACCATATTAGTCTCTCTATTGAAAACGAATATCTGCCGATCACATCTTAGGGTAACGAGTTCATATGAAAGCCTAACAGGTCAAAATTCATCATTGTAGATGGATTAGTGCTAAGTGGCATTTGCTTTGCTGAGCTGTGTAAACTCAATGGAGTCCAGACTGTAGTCGGCGTTTAGAATTCGGTCGGCCGTTACCACTTACATACACCACCCGGGCACACTGCACATGTTATAATGATTCATTTTTCAGATGTCAAACAACTTACATGTAGACTGTAGGGCGTTGACCAAATAACGCTCGAGAAAAAAAAAATTCGTAGTCTCCAGATTGGTATTGAAAAATAACATTATGAATTGATTAAATTGAAGTTGCTGATTAGAAAACATATTTATTATCCGATTTTTATTAGCGCGTTGATGAGATAATCGACTGATTAATTCGTAGAAGAAGGAATCGCCGTCAATAGCGACTTCACACACACGAACATTACTCGCTAGATCGGTCTATACAGCTACATGTATGTTAATATTCATGAATGCCTGTGGCTCTACATTAATTCACATCGGAATTTACTGGTGAAGGTATTCTTTTGAATGAATTTAACAAAAGCCATTCACGCAGTCCTCCATTATTTATAGAATGTTTGCTCTGAAATGTTTCTATTCAGTTTTCACACATCTGCAGATTCACAGAAGCATTGTAACTGCACAGGTTGTCAAGCACTCCCTAGTTTACGAACGAGGATATGTGGGAGTGACATTCCAGCCTCGTAATCTATTTTGCACACGTTAAAATTCCCCGGTAGTTTGTACACTAGTAAAATGTACTTGGTCACGACATAATGAATAACCGTCATAATTAATTAATTTTCGCAAAAACGCGCAAATGGATTTATGATAACAAACCCGATTTACGGGTTTTGTAATATTTAAATAATCATCACTGGGAATTTGTAAAATACCACTGACGAGACTTCGGAAAATTACGCAATTTGGCCTTGCAATACCGCTCTATAACTACACAGTTATATCTCGCAAATAGAATAACAACAATCATATGTTTTTAACTTGGCTAAAACTAAATGCAAATCACAAAAAAAAAATCTGTAACATTTGAAGTAATTATTTTACCTACATCTTCGGAGATGACCCCTGCTTATAGGATTCTTTATTGTGGGTGGACAAATTCGTTCAGACAGTGCTAAAAATGGCCCCTCGTTATACATGCAAATTCATAGATTTGGAAGTCACTGATATGGGGATATCCACTATTATACTCCTGCTCATAATTATGGAATATTTTGTTGATACTTAAGTTCTTTCTCCTATATCGTCCAAAATTTTCAAGACAAGTGTTTATTTCACAAAAACGCACTATGTGACGAATTTTTTGATTTCATGAGACGACTTAAGTAAAAACTAAAGTACGTTTGAGCGCAATAACAATTATATATATATATATATATATATATATATATATATATATATATATTTTTTACATCCACAAAAAAAATCATGAAAAAGTATTAAATTAAAGTAATTGAAAAAAACAACATGCACAGAAAACTGATAAATTTGAATTCATGTCATTTATCCACTAAATTAACGTCAGAATAATGTTTGTTACAAGTCTAATAACGCGCGTACCCACCACTTGACTCAACAACAACAACAACACCATTTATACACCAGGTTTTAATGTCGAGTCGGACGCTACAAAATGTTCAAAATCCTGAAATACTTACATTATGATTATTGTTTAACCTGGGTGAACAAATATTAAATCCCAGACATACCGTTCACGGAAAAATGCAACGCCTGTCACCGAAAACTCGCTTAGCGGGGGGGGGGGGGGGGGGGGGGGGGAGGGGGGGGGAGGTAGTGAAGAAAACAAATTTGTGTGGGGGGCAGCATGCGAGGCACAAGGAATTTTGTGGGGGGGGCCAGCCCCGCCCCCCCCCCCCCCCCGGGTAGCTACGCCCATGATAGGCGTAGTGACAATGTACTAGTCTCTTATTGGCTCCAACCCACTTAATCCCACCTGTGCCTGGGAGTTTTCAGGTTCAACTTGAAAACCAACGGTGTAGCATACCTGCAGAATTCCGATGGAAATATAGCCCAATGTTTACCACAAGTAATACGCGTACGCAGGGGGTGTTTGGGGTGTTAAACACCCCCTTTTGCCAAAAATGGGGTATTAACACCCCAAAACACCCCCTTTTCCGGAAAATTCATGCATTTTTTGTCTAAAGGGGGTGTTTGAAATGTTACTACCTCCCTCGCTAAGCGACTTTTCGGCGGGTGACGTGACCGACAAATTTTGGACTTGTGATTTGGAGTCAACATTTTTTTCGTGACTACCCTACCCATGTTTCTCTCATTCTCTTTGGACTCAATGATAAAAGTGAACAAGCTGATCACCCTGATTCATCTCAGTGACGAATTCAGATCTAGTTGATTGAAACTTCACTTGTGATATATCAAAGTTGTCGTTCATTTCAATATACGTCATGATACTGGAATATCATCACTTTCGAACAAAAGAAGTTTTCTTGTACATGTATTTCCAACGCCGAAATATGTATAAATGCCTAAGATAATTGCCACAATTTTGAAAAAAAATTATGTGGGGCATGGATAAGACAAATTTTAACACCTAATACAAACTTATGACAGCAAATAATAAAATTGGAGAAGGGGAATATATGCAAATGTACGCGGATATGCGTATGAGTAGGTTCGTACATGCATTTCATAATAGTTTTTTTTTTCATTTTATATTTCTGTTTTAACCCTAAAAGGACTGGGGGGGGGGGCATGATGGCCCCACCTTCGACGTTTCGCGCAATTATTTTGAAATGCACAATGGTAATACCGCACAATTCTATGGCCTTTTTTATGAAGTCTTGCGCAACTTTTGAGAAGAAATTCGAGACAAAGGGGGACAGCATCGTGACGCCCCATGACTTTTCGTGAGACAATGTCATGCCAAAAATGGCCGGAAAATGGCTCATTTATGTGATTTGTATACAAAGTCAATGGATTTTGTCTGATATCTTGAAATTCATGAAAAGGCCATTATTTTCTATTATAATTGACCTTCATAATCAATTTTCAGCTTATTTTGCCTTTAAATGGTGAGCAATAAATTTCATGGAAAAAAACAAAAACTGAAGTTATAAAAACAAAGAAATACATGAGAAATTCGAAAAACAAAGAAATACATATGGAAAAATTGACTTTTGCAATTTTAAATGATGAAAACTACTTAAGAAGGTTGCGCATAAATTTGCATAATTCATTCATATGAATTAAAGATTTATTTTTTCCCCGAAAAATTACTATACAGGCTTAGAGTTTATGTGAAAGTTATCTGCATGTCAAATTTCAGCGCGGTTGCGCGCTCCACAGCCGAGATCAGAAGGGGGCCATCATGACCCCCCCCCCCCCCCAGTCCTCAACACCTCCGAAATAGCCCAGTCCTTTTAGGGTTAAGGTTGTTTGCCACAAAGAGTGACTTGTTAAGTAAAACTTTTTTGTTCCAGACAAAATGTTTTTCATATTTTTTGCATGACGCTACGTCATTAGGTAATGTTCTATTTTTTTCTTACATTTCCAGCTGGTGAAGGCATATATTGCCCTTTGTTGGTTTTCAAGTGAGTATTGTTATTTTGAATGTTACCTGTTAATGTGTCTAAAATGTGTCAACAATTATCAACGCAATTAATATATGTGTACTATCACGATTTCACAATGTTTTGTCGGGATACATATTTAAATAAGTGCCTTGTTTGGGGGATTTTGCCATAACCTTCACATGATGGAGTAATACATAATGCTCATACGCTAGACAATAATTGCAGAGTATAGAATAAGAAGTACTTAAGTCACATTTTGAGTTAGTGATTGTATTGAAGTCGTTACATGCGGGAATTTTTTTTTTGACAAAGTTTTGGTCAATTTGACCCTTCCCTAGTAGGGGTCATGGGAGGGGTCAACCGGGGTCAACTTTGTAATTTGGTCTAATTTCTTCAAAATGTGTCTCAAATTACTCGACTAGTTACAAGGATTAACAAAATATAATTTATCATGTATTTTGTTTTTGTTGATGAGATATGGGGTCACTTCTGGACAAAGGTTAAATGAGGTCAAATTTCAAACAACGTCTAAATTTGACACATTGCATATCAAATTATACAAGTAAGTGTTTTTTACATTCATTTATTTGAGAAATGCATTTGTTTTCCTCAGACCCTTGTTTTTAGAAGAAGTACTTAAGTCCACAATATTGATTATTGATTATTGGAAATTGACAAGTGCAACAATGTTTGTTTTGTCCTATATTCATCTTTTATTGTGTCAATTAACTTCACCTAGTTTGGATGTACAACTCAACCAACTGTGATCTGTAGACGTATTTGAAAATTTTGAGCCTTTGTTTCTCAAAAGTAGTATTATGCGACTTCAGTACTTCTTATTCTATACTCTTCAATTGTAAAATATGTATTATTTTGTTTTATTGAAAGTCTATTATGTAACAATTGTATTATGGAAATGCACACTTGTTTTTATGGGAAAATCAATGTTAAGTGGTCTTGCATTTCATCAGTTTGTCATACTTGTCAATGCTTCTTTTTACTTTTATCGAGCTAAAGTGATAAAAGTATACACTTTTTGTTGTTGTTTTCCCTCCTACTATTATTTTGCAATTGTGACACAAACAGACCCAGCACTCACTTTCAATCAAAAATGAAATCTGTATTGTTGAAGTCACATTGTAAACAACAGTAATGTTTTAATTATTATTGCTGAAGTTTTTGACGCATTTTGTTATTGTGTTTTGCCTATTTTATTTCGTGTATTTGAAGTGCCCAACAACGCACGGATGATTTGCGGAGTTTTCTTGATACATTTGTCGAACGTTTTCGGAAAAAATTTGGTAAGAATGCCACTATTATAAAGAATTATAGCTATATTATCCAAAACAGAATTTACATTTTGTCGTAATTTATGCAAGTATACAATTCACTTGTAGGAGTCCATGATAACCTTGTGTGACCAACATTAAAAGAGGGCAATTACTGCTGCCTAAGAGATTTAGATATAAATTTGTAAGTTGAAATCCAATTAGCCGGTATTTTACGACTGATCATTAATGTGTGTTTGTATGTATCAATGGATTTTAAGGACACTATTATAACACTGCCCTTATAAAAATGAACAATCTTAAACAATGGGAATACCATGGTAGTACCATGGTATTGACCAAAATACGATGGTATATTGGTCAAAACCATGTTATTACCATGGTTCATTTTTGTAAGGGTGTGGAAGCCAGATTAAAATAAATAGTCAACCTTACTATCTGACATATCGGGCAATGTTTGAATGGACCCCCCCCCCCAAAAAAAAAAAAAACCTACGTAGGAGACAAAACTTCAGACAGTTATGCAGTTACTAGTAAAATATGTCCCCGTAAAAATAAATTTGCACTTGAATTGTCAGCTGATGAAATTCTGCCACACAGCCATCTATGGGGAATACTGGAAAGGTCGCTCAATGATTTTCACTTTTTAAACGTACTTAGTGATCATTTTAAACTGCAGGTTGTTAGGGCTTCAGTTTTAGATCGTATCAAAGACACTGGCCGTGTGGGGAAATCGTGTAACTCAGATTTGTTTTAATCAAGAAACGTTGTCCCCTTTAATCCTTTCCAGACCTTTGTTGACGCTTACAGGGTGTATTACATGTTGTTCATGTCAATATTTTTTTTTCAAGCTTAGTCTCAAATTTTCCAACTTTTCAAACCATAAACTGCACCGAAATTGTATTAAATCGGATGGCATTTAAAAGGTCCAACAATGGCCCAAACTCAATTACGTGTGGAAATACCACTCGCGCAGCAATACTGAAAGGAATGCTTTATCATTATAGCTCCCATATAATATATGGACTTGGTGAGGGCGGGTAAACAGAAAAACAAACAGGGAAACACACAACTCCTTTATGCATTGATGTCCGAGAAGAACATACAATAAATTTTATGTACAGCTATATATTTTATATGATTTTTAACAGATCTTTTAAAATCGTACTCAATGTAAAGGGATGATAAAACACTTTACTCTCAAGACCGTGTTTTATCGCATGATCTGGCAACTATTTTCATTGACATGTTTATTATTCTATGTGTAAGCTTTATGCCTTTTGGGCATATTACGCAAGGTTATGAATACAATGTACGGATTTTAATTTATCATGATTGACATGTAATATCACGGATAGGTCTCCTTCTCACCTTATACGTATGCTGTCTATCAATGGAATTACCAAACTCGGTCTACCCATTTTGGTTTCCCATGTAGCGAATAGTATTCGAACAAACAGAACAGTTTAAGACTAGAGGCAATGAAATTTATTGACATGAAGGGCCTTTGACTCACGCACTCCAATAAGTGAAGTAAGCACATAAGTCAGGACAGTTATTAAACAAAAAGGAAGTAAGGGTTGTACTAGTCTGGCTGCTAGACGCAGTGAATGGACCAGTAAAATAAATTCTACCCCATTAGCTTCGCGGCCGGCCTCTGCTTCGCAGAGGCGGAGTCTGGAATTCAGACTAGGGTTGTACATGTTATTATTTCATATTCATAATTATTGCTATTATTCTTGTTACTATTTTTTTACCATTATTGCTATTGTTATTCTTTTTCTCAGTATTATTAACTAATTGTTAAACAGTTATATGGCATAATCATACTGAAATTGTACGTTAATTTTTAACATTCACAACATTGTGTATTTTTATTAGGGTATTAAGGACTGCCATGATGACTTTCGCGACCAGTTACGGATTATTTTATAATCGGTGCATTTATTTCTTGCCTTTCGTTTTTTAGGTGAGGAACACCCGGTTGTAATTCTCACTCATAAGGATAAGGTACGTAATATAGGTGAGATCACAACAGAGCTCTGTCAATTTGGTGCTCTTGGCCAAAAAGTGTTTGCTGTGACGAATCTGACTAAGGAACCAAACGAACCCCCGGTGGATATGCAGATAGAATTTCTCAAGATCTTGTTAAAGCTTCTGGAGTTTGCAGACATAAACATGGTGCACTCAGTTGGCAATACGCAAAGACATCGGGACAATAATAAGCAAGAAGGACTCAAAAGATTCAAATTGTGGAAATGAATAACCCATTTGTTATCACTTACAACATGTATAATTATGTATTCATATGCATGTGCATAGATAATGCAGTCCTTGCTTTGTTCAAGGGTTCATTATATCCACTCCTGTATCTCCATCATGTGTTACAATGCTTCCAAGGTAAATTAATTCATCTCTTGTTGGAAGTGTGTATGAACTGACGAATAAGGATTATAAAGGTTTTTTAAAAAGGAAATTTTTAATAGAAGGAAATATGCTAAGGATCCCATTGCCACTCTACGGTCATTGGAGAAACGTTAACCTAATTTTATTGGGAGTTGTGAAATACTGTACTAAAGGTTGCCAGAAAAAAAGGGCAATTGATGTTTAATTACACGACCTTGTCGATTATTTTCGATCTTTTGGAAACACACATCGGCCGCAAGTACAACCAGTTAAAATTCAAAAAGTCATGTTCTGTTCTAGAAATGACGTATGTTTAAATTACCATACCATCGACCATCATACATTGTCGCATAAGATGAAAAGAATAGGCATTAATTGGTGGAGAGGCTCTTAAGTGGTTTCAGAGCTATTTATTCCATCGTACACAGCGAACAGTGGTAAATGGTGTTCTGGGGCCTGTTTCACAAAAGCGTCCTATCCTAACTGCATCCTAAGTAGGGAGTTAGGACGTTGGTGTCGTTTCACGAAACCGTCCTATCCTATCTTCGTCCCATCTCCGTCCTAAATCACGTCATAATTCTAGGACAGCTCATGGGCAGTCCTAACTCCGTCCTATCTCTATCTAAGCTGTACAATCGCACGTGCGCGCGGGCTAATCTCGAAAGATATTGGCAATCCTATCACGACGGTGCTGGGGACTTGGGCAAAGAAGGGGACATAAGAGTATAATAAATGGTATAAAGTCAAAATTGGGATTTTCCCCGAGATTTTTCAATTTCGTATAGGATTTGTTTATTATAGTGATGATCATTTGGTATTTATAGCAACTGGAAAAGATATATTTCATTGCTATATTATTCTTACCTCAAAAAATTGAATTCTCAGATGATGATATTGACGATGATGATAATATAAAAAGAATCAAAGACAATGGTAATGATGATAATAATAATAATGATAATAATAATTGATTATAATGATAATGAGAAGAATAAAACAAAATAGGAGATAGAAGAATGATGCAACTAGTCATCATTGTCGTTTCAATGAACATCACTAAAGTTGATTAAAACTAAATTGTAAAAATGAATTAATCCCGGGAATTAATATTAAATTGTTTGATTAAAAGATTTTTTTTTATATAATTACCAGTCATATTGATATCGTTGATCTCTTAGTTTACCTTTTCTCATTCTATGTTGTTTTGTTTTACCAAAAATAATACACAAAATGTATTTTATAGGTGCAGAATTTACTTTCTTTCAATTTGAAACTCATAGCGGTTATTATGGCAATAAATGAAATGAAATGAAAAAGTTCTGACAAAAATCACATGTGCCAAAATCTCGGCGTTAGTTTTGTTATTGACAACTTTACGCTATAAAGAAATTATTACCTTATATATTTTCTGAAAGAGGACACCTTTCTGAACAAACTAACAAAATAATATACATCTCATATTCATAAATCAAGACAAAGAATGCCAATGAGCGCCGAGAAACTCGATGTTAAAACAAATCAACAAACATAGCCACGTGCGTGACAGCCTCTCACCTCCCATGCGGTCCACACAGTCAGCATGTATTGCTTTTGTTCTGTAGGGATTTCCCTACGAGTGGCCACCTTGAATTAGCTCTACAAAATATACCATATTCATGTATGCTCGTGTAATTTAGTCCAAAATTCATTTGTTCTTAAAATCATATCATGTCATAAATAACTGCAAATATGTTTGATATACATGGTTATTTTTATCAAAATACGCGTAATCTTTGATTACAAGAAATTAAACTTACGAAACAACACAGGCTCTTGCATAAAGGACTACACTGGTTGCTCAGGGCAAAATATACTACATTCTACGACCTTTGTACAAGATCTACCGTTATAAGAACATATTTTATCGATACCTCAAGCGATACTATCTTTACGCAATGTTTACTACATGTAGTCAGAAGGCAGTTAGGACGTTGTTCGTGAAGACGACTTAGGACTGTGTCCTATCTTCACAACACTTTAAGGATTTGAGCGTTAGGATAGCTACTAGGATAGGACGTCTCGTGTGAAACAGTCATCTGTAGGTGAAATTGAATGTGGCGTGCCGCAAGGGAATAATCTCGGTCCCTCCTGTTTGTCATTTATGTTAATGATCAAGTTCAATGTGCAGATCAATGTGAGGCGTCACTGTACGCAGACGATACATGTATTTATGTAGACGGTAAAAATGTCAATGATGTGGTCAGTACACTTAATGAACTGGCTGTCGTTAATCAGTGGCTTAAGTTGAATAAATTGGCACTCAATACTGGAAAATGTGAATTTTTGTTACTCGGTACAAGAAAAAGAATAAGTCGTGTTGATGTTCCTGATGTGCTTATTGAAAAAGAAGTTATTAATAGAGTGACACAAATTCGGTACCTGGGAATTATAATAGATGAACACATCAGTTGAAATAGACATGTTGAAAAGGTCTCTCGAGATATATCGAAAAGTTTATACCTGTTAAAAAGAATACGTCCGTTTATTACAATGGAGACGCACTAAATGTACTATTTTATAGACAGTTATTCAGAGAAAATTCGATTATTGTGATGTCGTGTGGGAAAAACAGATTACAGAAGTTACAAAACCGATGCTTGCGCACTGTGCTTTATGTTGATTGGATTTTCCCAACGCAGTCGATATTTTCGTTATTAGGTATTGGTGAACCAAGGAGTTACTAGCACAAAGGCGAACTCACTGAACACTTCATGTAATGCACAGTGTGTCTCAAAAATAATTGTGCAAGTCAAAAGCGCTTTCTTTGGTAATGAGAAAACATTTTTGTGACGTCATGCTTACATCACCATCAAGGGCATAGTCTTAGCTTTCAAATTCCGTTTGTTCTGTTTAGTTTGCTTGTTTTTATCCTGAGATATGTTCAGTTAACTATGAAAAGGTAAAATCGCAAATGTGCCACTTTTACTACAGTCAGTAATAGAATCAGGCCTTCTTCCCGTAAAAGTGACACAATTAAGATTCCACCCTTCTGTTGTTTACAAGATATCTCGAGATCAAAACAAGCAATTCGAATAAATTAAACAGCATTGGAAAGCTAAAACCGTGCCCTTGACATTGATGTAAAGTCACAAGAGTATTTTAAACTGTCACAGAGGGCGCTTTTCACTTGTACAATTTTTTGAGACTTGCTACAGCGTGTCTCTAAAAATTGTGCAAGTAAAAAGCGCCCTCTTTGACAATTACAAAATACTCTTGTGTCACGATGCTTACATCACCGTCAAGGGCAAAGTCTTAGCTTTCACATGCCATTTGTTTTGTTCAATTTACTTGTTTTAATCTCGAGATATCTTGTAAATAAGAAAAGGGTAGAATTACAATTGTGTCACTTTTACAAGGGATTGTAGGAAAAGTGGCACAATTGTGATTTCACCCTTTCCTATTTAAATAAACATATCTCAGGATTAAGATAAGCAAATTGAACAAAACTAACGGTATTTGAAAGCTGAGACTATGCCCTTGACGTTGATATAAACATCGTGTCACAAGAGTATTTTCTAATTGCCAAAGAGGGCGGTTTTCACTTGCACAATTTTTTTTGAGACACACTGTACATGTACACGATAGCCAACGGCATATTGCCTGAATGTCTATGTCATTCTTTTGTAGTTAAATACAGTCAGTATGAACTAAGACAATCTTTACATAAATTTGAATTACCAAAAATTAAAACAAATGCTAAAATGAGAAGTTTACGTTATAGAGGCGGGGAAAGTATGGAACAAATTGCCCGATGATATGAAAACAATAACTTTCGATCTGTTTAAATCTAGACTAGCAAATTTGCTTGATGTCTATGTAAAAAAAAATGAATGCAAGCGTCAAATAATGCATAGGTATACACGTACATGACGATTTCTAATTGTTTGACAATTATATCAGTGTGGCAGTATATTTTTTTTGAAAGAATTTTCCATTTTGATACAGTAAATTCATTTGCAATATTTTCTTGGGATGGTTGGGCGGGGGGGGGTGTATTAGTATCAATGGATGAAACCGTTTTTTACTTGTGTATATATCTTTTGGAATTATTCTAATTATTTGTGTGTGTGTAAGCAAAGTCATTACACATTTTAATCGCTTTTATTCATTTGAATTAAGTTAATACTCGTTTTGTGTTTGTAAATTACTTGTAATATTTAATGAGTTTTTATTGTAAATGTAATACACGGACTTGCTGAAGCACGGCCATTTAACTGAAGCCATTTTTTTTTTACCGTGTTGAAATAAAATAAAATATAAATACAAATAAATTCACCGGTAACTTGAAAAATTTGACTCAATTATTATCCAATTAAAACAAAAATACCAAAGCTTGTGGAAATGATCTATGGAGGAATGCATTTCTAAAGAATTGCCCTCTAGAGTTACGCAGAATAATAGTTGATTTGTTTTAACATTGCTGTTACATATTGGGATTGTACCCACAAAGTGGTGCATAGGAATGATAATTTCATTTTTTAAAGAATACTAATCGTGACAGTTTTAGATGACTTACTTTCTTAAAGGTTAGTGACATGATTGGGAACACTTGAAAATTCTTCAAGAACCAAATCAGTTGAAAATACCAACTGTACACTAGCTGAATGGATCTCCCAGCTTGAAGGGTTTGCCTCTAATTTGTTTACTTAAGGAGAATCAAGCATAATCATATCATTATTTTGATTTTATCTGGGCCAGATAAAAATAAGATCCATAGGGAGTCACACAATACCACAAGGGATATTGACATACATTAGTTATTTTAGAATGAGTCAACGTTTGACTACAAGATTTTCACAGGAGAATCCTTGCATAGTTTACTTGATTCTAGAGTAGTTTCAGCCCAAGTTGAGGACCCCCAATCATGTCATTTACCTTTAAGCAGTCTTGGTAAAATGTTTACTTCTGTCTTGAATAAAATGATTTTTTTTTTTTAGAAGGGGTAGACTGGCTCTAGGTGAGGAACAGGCCAGGTTTCGTTCTTCCTATTCTACAATTGATCAAGTTTTTTTGCCTTGAAGATTATTGTTTATTATTATTTACACACACAAAATGCTTGAATTGTGTTTGTATAGACTACAAAAACATTAGATGTAGTTGGCAAGCAAAAAATAGCTCAAAATTATGTTAGGTCCCAACAACCAATCTTAAGAGGCTGCCTTGAACCTGTTTGAACTGCCCTCTTTGGTTGACAGGAGGAGAGAACTGTTTATGACTTTTGCGGAAAAACTGATTTTCAATGAAAAACTATCCTACCTTATTCCATCATGTAAAAGCGAGAGAAAACTACGAAAATCCAATGTTCTAGAACAATTAAAATGCAGAACTAACCGATTCCGAAATTGCCCAGTAGCCAGTACCATACATAGTTGACTTGTTGAATTCAAGATAAACTATTGATGACATTGTATTTTGTAGTTGATTAATTTCGTATCAATATGTACTGTCATGGTGTTTAATGTAATTTAATGTAATAATTGTAAATATTATAATTATAGTTATCTTTGTATTAATGAGTATAATATTATAGCTGTTTAATAATGTTTTACAGTATAATTTTCTAACAAAAGAAATATTATTCATAGTACCAAACAACACTTTTACATACATGTATTTTTGTAAGCAATAGTAGCATCATATTCCCCTATTTTTGACAACCTGTTAAAACGAATTTTAAACAGATTACCCAAAATTACCTGTTGCAATAGATACACAGAAGAGTAAACCTACCTATATCATGTATCACGGAATATTTTGACTTTGGTTATATTATGTATTCTACTTAATTGTTTCTTTTTTGATTTACTTGCTTAAATTGTTTACTCAGAAATTTATTTAGTATTTCTTTGATATCATGTATAATTTTCATTGTTAAGTTTGAATGGGATTTAAAAGTACAATGTATTGTTCACGATGTTTTTATATTGTAAAAAAATCTGCAATTCAGCTGATTGGCTGCAAATGATTTCTGTAATAAGCCACTACCATTACCATTATAACTACTATATATAAAATTCCTAAGGACAATATCAGTATTATTTGGAAACAAGTGCACCCCTGATTGCATGATCTATGGGGAGACAGGACGGGGTTGATTTTTGAACCATACTAAATGTAGAGTAATCGGCTTCTGGACAAGAATTTTGAGATGCAAAGAGAACAAATATCCAAGTCTACTCTCAAAAATTATGTTTAGGTTAAATCATATGCGCATGCAGTGGGGTGTTTGGGGTGTTCAAACACCCCATTTGGCAAAAGGGGTGTTTTATGTGTTTGAAAATTTGGAAATTTTTGTTCGTGACTTTTCGGCGGCTGGACTGAGCGGGAAAAATTTCAGACCCAGGATTTGGCCGCCGATGAACACCCCCTTTGCAAATTCCTGCGTACGCCTATGGGTTGCATAAAGACATGGCTACAGATTTTAATTCTCCCTGGCTGAAATTCATTTAGAATACATGATCAATATCATGGTTTGAGCGTAAGAATTGTTGTTAATATGGTCAAAGCGAGATCAAAAGATTTTGTCAGGACCCGAATGCACCTGTGTGGTCAAATCGTATTCGCAGAAATTCTAGGATATCAAGGGCGTAGGCTGGTTTGGGCACAGGGAGGTGCACATCTTGGGGAGGTGGAACTAAAGTGAAATGGGGAGGTGCAGATCTTAGGGAGGTGGAAGTAAAGTTGAGTAAATCTGGCGTTGAAAGCAGGAAAAGTGGTACAAATTTCGTTTTGCTTGCCAGGGGCGGAACTCCTATGGCTCATATCAACCGCAATGACAATGGAGACATAGCTCGCATCGTCTTCCTTATGAAAGCGAGGGCATTCCTACCTTTTGTCACCGCGCTTTGTCCGATATGGTTAGCTGAGACGCCAGAATATCTAGACGTTCCGATGACCGCCGCTGTTGACAAATTGGCAAATTTGGGAAATTGCATTGCCTTTGAAAAATGGCCCTAGAATCAAAACGCCTTACTCAAAATCAATGATCTTGGTATCATCATCTTCGATCTTCTATCTATCTATCTTCTATTATAGAAACGGCACCAAAACCTGACGCATTTTTTGAGCGTAGCTCGGAAGAGGCATGGTGAACATATATAGCCCGTAGCCGGGCG
>JZLH01S0000680.1:2500-24480 GCA_001188425.1 Eucidaris tribuloides
TGCTCCTGGTGGCCTGATTAATTTAGGCGGGAAATGAGGAACCTGATTTTCTTTATCGTCTGCGCGAATGATATTGCATAGCGATTTACTTTAGTACACTGGACGCTGCAAAATAAAGTGAAATAAATTTGCCCACAGAAATTATTGTAGATTTCATAATTATGTATAGGCAAAATGTCATTTTGCCAATGGTATCACTCGCGAAACAAGCTTAATGCAGAAGGTATAAAGGTGACTTGACTGTGACATTAAATTGCATGACCTTATCTAAGTGTTATAAGTATACGCAAACCAGAGTGGCAAATATATTTGGATGTAAAAACAAAAACAAAACAAGATTGAGATTTAAGAATCATGTTCCTATACGGAGAACGTGTCCTTAATAATGCAAAGTTTTGTCGAATGCCGGGGATTACATGCAATGTTTAACAATTTTGACAATTAACTATACAGAATGTAAAATTTCAGGGTAGGGGGTGGTCACAAGATATGAATGTCTCTAGTGTGGTCAGAAATAAAGTCCTGAAAATAAGCACTTTAAAACCCTCATTGCTTTAACAAGTAAAAATATCAATGACCCCTGTTTTACCACATGTGTTTTCATTGCTGGATATCTTGATAGTGCAAAGTTGACAACATACTTGTCAAAACTTTTGCGTCTATATGGCTGTTTATCTATACGGACATGATTGAATTCGGTCTATCAAAGCTTCGGAATTTCGAGATATCCAATTTGATTCAATCATTGTCGTTTGTTTCTAATTGGAGGAAGGGGTATAGCATTTCACGTTTGAAGGGTGTGGCACCATATACGAACCATTAATATATGCACTAAGATTTATGTATGTGTTCTTTCATGTGCATCTACTGTATTACTGTACCGGTACGTAGGCCTACGTATTAATCATGTTAATGCGATGAATTATGTGTGTATGTGTAATACATATACACATACACATTGTGTATGTATTATTGTGTGTAAGATATGCCTTTCTCTGTACACATGTACACATGTACGCATTTATATCAAAAACCCCAAAAAACTTCATATTCCTGTAAAGTGTCGAAGTCACATTATTCATCGTTTTTGCCGCAGAAATGTCATATAACTACTTGCAAACATTGTACCATAAGTGTTTTTCTCCATCGTGTTAATATTATCTTCGAAATGTTTCGACTTTCCACTCAGGTATAAAGAACATCTATCATTCTTGGCAAAATCACCTGACACTTTTATTCACTTTGGGACGGACCTTTCTATATAGACGATATTTTACAGTGATGAAAGCACGCGATAGACCGTCCTTGAATAGGATACACTGTCAACCCGGCGGCTTTGACTTGAGATTCTTGTGTGACAACACACTCTTTCTCCTTATTCGATCTGCATACATGCCTGTAAATACTGCGATTCCACGTCTGTGAGATGAGTCAACAGAGGTTTAATTTTTTGGAGACTAAGTACGAGTTAACCCGTGTTGGGGTCTATGGAAAATGCGTGTTATAGTGAAATCAAATCGCCTCCAACGGGTCAAAACAAAATCATTCGCGAAAAATCATTTACCGCGCAAATGGATGGGCGGGCAACGGCATCGTGTCCCAGTGTCTCTTTCGCTTCAAGAACTTGAGATTCCGGTGCAAAATGCTTATTTAATGTCGTGATGTTTCTGTTTAACCTTTGCTGCTTATATTAGACATTAATTCTGTCTAAGTACATTTTCTGCGTATCGGCTCGTGAACAGCCATGACAGTTCTCGTCTAAAGTTACTGTCTCAGCTAATGCACCTCGTCTAGAACCTGCTACGTTGCAATGATGATGGTAAACTGGTGTAATATTCTTCGTTATTAACTTTTTATCCTTGACGTTTAATGTTTAGTCTGATGAACAGCATTTTGGAATAGGTCTTGCTGCTGTAATTTAAGCGCTCTTCAGACACAAAATGTCTTCTGGATATAGCAAATAGTAAACATTTGAGCATTATTGTAATAAAAACGGCTCGGAATATAGTGGTAAAGATACACACGACTTCTATAACCATGAACATTTTTAATTTAAGCTATAGTTATTTGCATGTTTAGGTTTAATATTGCACACATGCAGACGCATATGCTTGTTGATGAATATCTTTAACATGAGTTTAAACAAATATAGTGTAAGCTTCATTGCCCCCCCCCCCAAAAAAAAATATATATATATAATATATAATAAAAAAAAATAAAAATAATGGATGAATATGCCTTCGTTGCTCCGACGATTCGGCTGTTCGGTGGGTATTAGCATTGTTGGTTGCTCCTTTTTTTTCATCATTACAACATATTCAACACCAAGTGCAATAATTCCCTTGCTTTTTATGCGAGCGGTTCTTGGTATTAATCTACGCCATGGCGTATGGTACATATGGAAAGAAACTTTATACTAATACCACGTCTGACGGGTAAGTATAAAGCTTTAGGGCCCGTGTGGAAAAAATAGATAAAGTAAGATTAATAAATCAAAGAATGAATTAATAAGCATTTGAAATAAGTTTAATTAATAAAGTCATAATGAATAAATGACTAAATAAATAAATAAATAAATAAATAGATAGATAAATAAATACATAAAACGTAAATAAATACGTAAATAAATGAAAACATTAATAAATAAATAAATAAATAAATAAATAAACGTAAATAATTACGTAAATAAATGAAAACATTAATAAATGAATAAATAAACAAACAAACAAACAAATAAAACATACTTACATAAATGAATAAATGTTATACTCTTTAACCTATGATTCCAAAATCCTGCAGTAATATAAAAAAATATATATATATTTACTCTTGGTACAGAGAAGGCTAGACATCGGTAGTCCAGTGTGAGGCCGTATAGTAGCAATGCGTTTAGTGGCTACAGTCAAGACCTACAAATATTTCTATCCCACACGGTCTTGTTAAAATTTCAGTGCATGTGTGAAACTTTATCCCATATATTAGATACATTCCGCACATCCAAAAAATCTAACCTACGTCCTACAAATTGGAACACCATTGAGATTCCTCCTTTAAAACGTTCACCCTCAAATTTATAACGACTCGTTACAGAAATCACAACAACGTCAGCGGTGTTCGAGTGCTTCGGCACGAACTAAGCATCGCTATAAGACAAGGTGTACTTTTTCCGGGAAGCTCGTTTGTATGTACGTGATTCTTTGTTCGGAAGGCTTCCAAGGCATGTGGAGTCACGCTTATCCGATCTGGTGAATCAATAGTCTACTGTCTCTTTTTTTGGAAGGAGATGCTTCATGATGTCGTGAATTAGGTTGTCTACCACTGATCGATTGCGACAGAATCGCGCGAATACAATCAGCGAATAGAAAAGAGCGCGCTATCATAATGTGGTGCCCACCGTAAATATACACGTGCATGATTCAACACTTTATGCAACTTTACTCACTGTCCATTTTTTTTTCACTTGAAGTCGAGGACATTCACTTCACTAGATCTTGATACATTTTGGTCACATTATGATTTCACATTTGTTCACTAGGTATTTGCTTTGGACACTCTTCCAACACATTTACATACAAAAACACGGACAAGACAGACAAACACACATATTAACTTATTTATACATGTATGTAAAAAGAATTCATTTACGTTTTTACACTTACCTATTTTCTTGCTAATTAAAAAGGCCAGATTGGAACATCCGACTATAAAATCAATTCCTATATACAACAGCCTTTAATAGAGTATGACGTTACTGATATTCATGACACAGTTTTTTTTTAATTTGTTGATTTTTTTTTCGTAGACAAGCGTAACATTGTTTTGTAAGGAACATTTGCTGTTAGTGCTGTCTGCACGACTGAAAGGGGATAATAATTTTCATTACAGTGGCATTTGAAAGTAGTAAGACACGAACCTTTAAATAAATATCCTGGAAAAGGTTAGATTTTGAAATACGTTCAAAGGATTTTTCAATACCCGGGGGTCAAATAAAAAGACAATACCAACTCACCGGGCGAAGACTGCGATCACGTACGCAATCCATCAAAGGAACCATGAACAATATTTCCGCTAAATAAGAAATGAGCTGCAGTATGTTTCATGCTATCAGTGTCTCTAATAAGTGAATAAGGTTTTAAAATGAAACCCCCCCCCCCAAAAAAAAAGCGTATTTCATACAAAATAATGTAAAATACTTTAAAATATGAAAAGCCGAAACAGGCCACTCACGTTTTTTTTTTTTTGAAGCACTGATCGTTTTGAATTACATTTTTAGGATTTCATTTTTACCTCGTCAGAAGCGCGAGTAGCGTAAACAAAAAAATATGTACACTCTTAACAAAAAAAAGTGTTTCAAAAAAGTGCCTAACCTCATAACAACAGCGGCACCTTTATTTTGCTCTTGAGCACCATTGTAATATAAAATGGCGTAAAATAGCACAATTTCTTTGAAATAGCACCCTTAATGGTGCCATAAGCTCTAATTGATGTCACTATTGTGAAAAAAAATAGTGCTTAATCGAACCATTTTTTTTTTTAGAGTGTAACTCGTTTTTCATCGGAGAAAATGTCAATTAGTAAATCTAATTACGCTGTTCGATCA
The DNA here is from genome assembly GCA_001188425.1 of Eucidaris tribuloides. Classification (NCBI taxonomy): domain Eukaryota; kingdom Metazoa; phylum Echinodermata; class Echinoidea; order Cidaroida; family Cidaridae; genus Eucidaris; species Eucidaris tribuloides. The sequence goes on from JZLH01S0000680.1 coordinate 7,101, forward strand.
AAATCATAATTGACTTACTTTAATTGACTGGTTGTTCATCTGGAAGTCAAAAGAAGAAGAAGAAGAAGTGATGTGTGAAATGTGTATCAAATATATATGAAAATATGGTTTCCAACATCATGTGCCTCGTGTTATACGACAATCATTCGATATAGTGATGGATATTAAGTAGTTTCGCTTGGTATCTGGTTCTTTCAAAATCATCTCTTCAGTGTGAATGGAGGAAAAATCGTTTTGGATTCGGGGCGGTAAATAATGGCGTCTGGTTGGATTTGTATGAGATGTTCCAAATTCTTGTCAATATTAAAAAGTTGGTTTGACGTTGGTCATGTTGCGTCCTAAAATATATAGTTCCGCCAGTAGCAATCGAGTACGAGGTAGGAGACACGTTTATTATCTCACATTTGTTTTGTCTCAGGGTCAGACATGGAACTTTGTAGTATGCACTTGTATGTCATCGAGTCATCAACGTCGAGTCATAAATTCAAATCATTCGTGTTGGGTTATTGGGGAGCAATACTGTTACCAAATCGTCTGATTTGTATGTTCGTGTGGTTAGTTCAGTGGTGTGCATGTGTGTGGGCGTACTTTGAAGAATCATTTCAATCATTTTCTTCACTACTCTTCACTATTTTACCTCATCCTTCTAATCGTTGGCAAGAAAGTGCAATGTCTCATTACATTTTAACATAATCAAAAAAGGGGTAGATCCACCTGTTTTTACCGTTCTGAGAAAAGTATTTTGTTTTCTAATTTCCATTCGCATTTATTGCAATGTAGAAGTTAAACCTACACTGAAGCTAATTTGACGCACATCAGACCCAGCAAAGTGAATGTAAAACAGCACTTTGGACAAATTTGTAAGTTTTCATTGTTTTATGGACTTGTTAATTTCGTTTGTGTCTTCTATGAAAACTCTGAAACTCCTGTTTTACCCTTTTTACAACTCCATAGCGCTTATCCTAAAACTTATTTTTCATGGAACCTTTAACAGGATTCATTCATTATTTGCCAAAAACAATTAGCAAGAATGATTTAATGCCTTATTATAGCTTAACATTTTCAACTTGCAAACCTAGTTTGACGTATTTAAGGAGCAATTATACATTTGTTCTTGGCTCGAGTTTCCATTATAAGAACAATAACATATTTTTGTATTTCACACAATAAATAGTAATTATTTGCTAGATTCCTGTTTTTTCTATCTTTCATTCTTTCCAAATGTCTGTATACCGTTTTTTTCTTTCTATCACATAGAACATACTTTACAAATCTTGATCAATATTCGCTGTTATGTTCGTTTGAATGGTGACTATCGTTGTGCTACATGTATATGTATAATGGCGACACTCCAGAATCATTGGCACACCCATTATTATCAACTGAAAACCGCAAGGCCATTAATGCTAATGCACTGATAACCAGAAAGGCGCTATCACCGTACAATGCACGTAGTGTGAAAGCCCTTCTGGGTCCAGAGGCGTCGATCCTGCGGGGCAGGGGGTGGGGGCGATCGCCCCACCAATAAAAATATTGAATACTGGGAGAGGGGCGAACATATCGATTTGCCCCCCCCCCCAATTAATTTTGACAACTTTAACAATCCATAATATGCAATGCAAATATTTGTTTTAAAGGGCATTGTAAAGCACTATAAACAGATAAAACAATTAAACATGGCATACAAATGTTATTAAACGTATAAAATTGTCAATTTTTCGGCGCGCTTCGCGTGCAAAATTCTGTATTACAATTTGGCGTGTAGATCGCGCCGAAAATTTTGGACTTTGTTTTCTCTTTTGCCCCTCTCACCAATCCGAAACATGGATCGATGCCCCTGCCTGGGTCTCAAAGAAACCCAGTTAACACCTTCACGACTCTCAGCCAGGGATATACGCGACTCCGGTCCCGTAAGTATAACACAGATTGACATTAAACCTCGCGTCCAATGCCCTTGTCGACAGGATCATGAAAGTGCATTAAAATAATACCTGTAGCTACAGCTGTCCAGCCAGGTGCGTTGTGTATGGATCAGGCAAATGTCCGCTGATACAAGACATGGATATACCAACACACATCAACTACGTGATATCATCTATGGAAATGGCCTTATCAAAATCGACTCTATATTGGATCACTTACAGCCCGAATGGTGTCTGCAGCGCTTCGTGTGGTTGAATTTCTTGAAGGCGCGCAAATTTATTTGCTTTTAAAGTAATCCGTCGCGTCATTGAAAGCATTACGTTACCTTCTATTTTAGGTGAAATTGACACAGTGTATTGATGCCAACAAGTAAATAAAACTGCTGCATTTAGCCTGGCCCTACATCGCCATGCAAAGGTATTATTAACCTCAATCACAATGTGAACAAATTTATGATAGGAACGTGATGTTGGAATGTCTGCATGAAGGTTCATAGTGGAAGAGAAGTAGATGTTGCAATGTCTCGGTCTGAACCGGAAAATGGAAATTGAAAGCATAGTGTGAGTATTTTAAGGTAGCTAAACAACCGATTTGAAAGACCGCACACATTTTTGTCATTTTCATGAGCATTCTGTGTAAATATTTTTGGTAACCTTCAAAGCGTAAGAATTAATTACTTAATCAACAAAATAAATGAGTACGATAATAAAAAAGCACGAAGAAGAAAGTACGAAATTTAGAAGTAGAAAAGGGAATAGGTAATGGAAATGAAGAAGAAGAAAAAAAAAGAGAACCAGAAATAAGAAAAAGAACAAGGGGAGAAGAAGAAGAAGAAGAAGAAGAAGAAGAAGAAGAAGAAGAAATAATGATGTGTGTGGGGGTGGGGACATCCACTTATTTCGGAAAGTGATTTTTTAAACAACAACAACAACATCAGTGAGAATGACTGGTTTTAATTATGATAGATCAAATCAAGATTAACATGATTAAGCTGACATTTTAATACTGATTACTCTTTGTGCTCTTGAACAGGTAAAACAAGGGTAGATCTTGTTTTGATTCTTTTTTTTATTTGTATTAACCATCTACTTCTTTAACAGTACCGCGCATGCCATGTAAAGTGCATTTTAAGTAGAAACGGTATTTATTTTATCAAATACACATCTAATTCGTATCTACATAATCGCAGTGTCTATAAAGTACAGAGAGACATGTTTTATCTTTCTTTATTTCTTCCAAAATTTATGCCCATGTATTGTTTCAACTGGACAGAAGCCATCACGAACAATATAAACTAAATTCGTGAGAAATCTACGATTGTTTGCCTTTCATTTCTATGTTTGACTCTAACAATAGAGAAGGTACAAGGAAGAAGTCACATATTGATTAGACTATTTCTTTTGCTATCATATTTCGCTTAATAGTCGGGCAGATGATCAAATAAACCTATACTCATCGTCAATCATTGCAACTTTTTTTCTCACTCCTCGCAGAAAGAAGAAAATGCGTCGATTTTATTTAAATCTGTGCACAGCAGTATATCTGTCTGACGCGAGTGACTTGTTTGGTTAAACTTTGTACACACGTGTGAGTGCAAGTCCAAAATCGATCGGACCTTCGCGCACTTGTCATACGGACCATTTAGTCTGCGTGCTAGTGTGAATGTTTTGTGCACTCGCAAGATGTCAAGAATGTTACTTTGTGTAATTGCGTTGAGGGATAACCCTCCATTAAACAATGCGGCAAGTACACTTCATTGATGTTTTTCTTTTTTTCTTCCCCAATCCCTTAAATTCGGTCGCAATGTAAATGCAAACTCGCGGGATACACCGGGACCTCAAAAAGGGGGGTTAAATCACGGCAAGTGGTTTAGCACAATTAACAATGCGTTATGTTATTCTATTTAAGGGTAAGTCCAAGCTATTGTGCAACTTTGTCCCACGCGTTACCGATAAATAATTTGTCATAAATTAATTACGAAATGACTCATCTCAATTATTTTTCATGTTTTTGGTAAAGGTTCTGAATCTGAAACAAAAACATGAAAAATAATTTAGATGAGTCATTTCGTAATTAATTTATGGCAAATGATTTGTCAGTAACGGGTGGGACAAAGTTGCACAATAGCCTGGACTTACTCTTAAAAGATAAGGCTACAATAAAAATGAACAGAATAATTTTAGATTCAGATTTGTATCAAAAAGAATTACAACCTGTTTATATATATATATATATATATATATATATATATAAGACGTTCCACGTGCTGGTTTCGAGATATCAACAGCCATTTTTTTAAATAACAATAGGCCTATAAAGATTATTAAATTTAACTGTAGTTCATACATTTCCAATTAAGTTTAAATTGATACACAATGAAGTACAGCTTTTCTTCCCATTGGACGTATTTCTTTTCCCACCCTCTCCCCATCTATAAAAAAAAAACTTAACGCCATTTTTTAGTTGTCTGTTAGCTTTGTTGTTCTCTCTGTGTTTTCATTTTAGCTGTTTTCCTTGGTTTGTACTTATTGATTATTGATTGTCTTTTCAGATAAGTGAGGATGTTTAGAGAATAAGCAACAAATTCATGTAAGTACAATGACGGTTCAAATTTACAAGTTCCGATTTATGTTTTCAATTTTACGTATGAGCAACAGGTATGGAGATAAGAATACTAGCATTTCCAATCTTATACCGAAGAAATGACTCCCTTATTCTCATCAAATGTTTAAAAATCATCTCAGTTATAATCTAATTATTAAGGTTTACGCATACCTGTAGCAATTACGTATCCTCCTGTCTGCTGCTTATCACCACTGCTATTTTCACAAATCCTACCGCTTCCGCGTTAAGTCCATTTAACCCGTTGCCTCCGAGCTTCTGAAAATTCAATGGGGTTAACACAGGGCACATCCGATTCGCATAGCCTAGGGGTTAATTGACACTATGTCTAACAAACAGTGCCGTGTATATTCACATCAAAAGCCTGCTTATAAAATGCAATCAACATTGAGGACTCCGCGGTAGACTACATTGCTGTAACAAAATAGATGTAGCGCGAACGCAGATAACGAAGGAGCTGTTTTTACGATTTGCTGGGTAAGCCAGCCATTTGACGAGGTTTAGCCACGGAAATACCGGCTCTTGAGCGGCGCTAGCTGGTGTACATGTTCTGGAGTGACTGACAGTGCCCTTCAACGTGTTCTTGTTTTTCCCTGTGTGCCTTGGAGCCTTCCAGCTGCGAGAAAATAGGAAGAAGAAGCGAAATCATCTTTTTTTCAATGCTCAAGAAATGACCCTCACTTCATAGCGGAAATGATTAATCCGTAACGATCGCGCCCCGTGTAATTTGCAACTAGTTGATTGGTTACTGCAATGGGCAGGTGGTAGGCTAAGATTTAATACGTGCATTAGTAGCAGAGCGTAGTGAATATTATGCTGTTTCTTGATTGTCTTTCCTGTCCCTTTTTTAATAATAAGAATTCCATTTTATATGATAAAATACACATACTACCGGAGACAATTAACCCCCCCCCCAAAAAAAAACAACAACAACAACAGAGAAGATAACAATTCTTTCGCAGCAACATGAGGTCTTTAGTTTTATCAAGGAGTTATACCTCGCTTTGTAACTCCTTGATTTAAAAGTTGGGGCAGTCTTGTACAGATTGCAATGCTTCATTTTATGGATGGTCTTCCCTCTTTCATATCAACTTATAATGATGTTATGCAACGTCTGTATAAATTATCTGTGGTTGCAACAACGTCTTTCGACTAGAGAAACAAACTATTGAATAAACCAATCAAGAATTATGTTTACGTTTGAAAACAAATGTGAATGACATAAATCGCAGTTTGCATTCATTTTTTTTTCAAAGCCTAGGGATTGATGCTTTTTCAATCAGCGACTCAACGCCAATTCTATACCTGTGCTGGCAACGCAAATACGAAATTATCATGCAAGTCCCTTTGTTTCCGTAGAAAAATAATATTCAAAATGCAATTTCCGTAATTGAATTGTGAAATGAATTCGTACTGACATGCTTAAATTTAACTGGCTTTTGTTGGATGTGAGAGGGGAGAAGAGCATTTCCAGTATAAGTAGGCATAAGCAACCCCTTGTCGTTTTGCCCCCGATCACCCCTCATGTCTACTATAAGTCATTACACTTTATCATTCTTATCTAAAACGAATCATTAGGAAGATATATATGTTCTTCATTTTATAATCACATACCTACGGCTACTTCAATTCATAAACTTCGCTGCATCATATTCGGTGTGCACTTTTTATGGTTCAAGTACATAACATTGTTATATTCCAGCTCGATGCAATTTCTCATTTAATAAAGGAAATATTTTTTTGTGAAAGGTAATAACTGTGTCATCGTTGACTTATCTGTCACTTTCACTCTATGTTAGTGCGTCGTCTTTTTTCGGCGCATGCATGTATGACATCATATAATTATGTGGAGTCAACTTTTAAAGTATACAGATATTAATACAAATTTACTTGCACGAAAAAACGGGCCCAACTTGCTTATGTTCAGTACAAAGATTTTGGTAAGGCAATATTGCCACTCCTGCCAATATCCATCAAATCAAACCTACAAAAGACTGTTCCAGTCAATTTAATTTATATATTTTGGCATTATGCAACTAGTTCAAGCCATTACAATTACAAGAATTGATGACGTGTATATGCTGGAATACATATCAGACTTTTTTGAAAGGAGACATAAAATGCACGCTTAAAATAAAGCAATGAACTGTTACACGAGAACAATGGAATTTCAAACTACCATACAAACGTTCCCAACGATTTTCTCCCTCTTCATTGTGTATTTCCTTGGGATGTTTATATTCTCAATCGACACATGCTTGAGCGAAATGTTCATAGCACAAACCTTCTGTTCATTTCACGCTCCACTTTTGAATCGGTTTACAATAATCCTAACTGCGCATAATTTAGAATTATAGTTATTCTTATTTGGCTTGCATAAATGCCAAGGGTAAACGAAATAAAACAAGTCCACATTTCAATCCTATTCCTCGTAGGTTTATGCTTTATTTGTATGTTACTTCGTAGCTTTCGCTTTTTAAATAATATAAACTACATACAAGCTTTAAATAATATAAGCTACATAAAATCTAAATTGTATATAAAGGTATAAATGCATAAAGAGCAAGAATACAGCGAAATTTACATTATTTCATTTCAAGTAGTTCTGCTTTACATCGGAAACTGTTTGCAACCAAGCAATAAGTCCTTTTTTCCCAAAACGGAAAGGAGCTGTGGGACTTTGAGATTTGTACTCGGATTTCATCAAATTTCCGTTTTCTGGCAAATTGGGAATTAAACGGCGCCAGGCATTGTCCCCCGTGTATGATGAAAACGGAACATTGTAACCATACCACTTCCAAACAACGGGGGCATTTATTAAAAACGATCAACGAATTCGAATAGTCTTATTTTTGGTAATAGTACGTGTTGTCGATTTTAGAGCAGTAAAACATTGACGGTAATAGTGTGTGTATAGTTCTGCGTATCATAGTCTGCAGTAATTAACCAGCTCACAATATTCTTTCAAAACAGTTTCAAGAAATCCCAGCAAAATTGAGCATGATTGTAGGCAGTTTTTCATTTGACAAAGCTGCCAAAACTTTTGTGAGATGTTCAAAGGTTATAAGTGTTACTGTTTGATTATGAACTCTACCAAGAAAATATGTGTCATTTAGTTACGGCACCATATATCCCGTTCTTCGTAATTATATTTAAACTTTCCAGTACCATTGCAACCAAACTTATAAGACTTTGAACGGGAAAGAGCTTCGGGTCATTGCATGACGGACGCTCAAAAATACGTTTGACACTGAAACACTGTATCTTAATGATAATAGTGAGAATACATGTTCAAAGTAAATTTCAGATATAGGGCCGATTTAAGGTTGACACAACGGGGATTAACAAAGTGCCGCTGGACCACGTATTTGGGAGGGGGAATATCAAGGGGTAAACAGGTAATCGCTCAATACTGAGTTCACATCTAACGTAGATACTAGTATGGTAAATGGCTAGGTGTTATCATGCGTGTTAATAGAAAAAAGGGTGATTTCTGTTTTAGTTTTGTAAAGAGTAGTATAGCAGAAATTTAATAGCTGTAGTTATAGAAATAGCGGTAAAAGTGGTAATAGTTGTAAAAGTAGTAGCAGTGGTAGTAGAATTAGTAGTGGTGGTAATAGAAGTAGAAGTAATAATAGAAGAAGAAACAGCAGCAGTAGTAGTGGCAGTAGAGTAGCGGTGGTAGTAGAAGTAACAGTAGTGGTAGAAGTATAGTGGTAGTAGAAGAGCAGTAGTGGTAGAAGTATAGAAGTAATAGAAGTAGTAGTGGTGGTGGTAGTAGTAGTAGTAGTAGCAGAAGCAGCAGCAGTAGCAGTAGTGGCACTAGTATCAGTGGTACTAGAAGTAGCAGTGTGGTTGAAGTAGTTAAAGTAGTAGCAGTAGTAACAGTAGTAGTAGTAGTAAAAGTAGTGGTATTAGTGGTAGCAGTAGGAGGAGGAGAAGTAGTGGTGGTGGTGGTAGTAGTAGAAGTAGTAGCAGTAGTACAAGTAGTAGTAGTAGAACAAGTAGTAGTAGTAGAAGTAGTAGTAGTAGTAGTAGTAGTAGTAGAAGTATAGGAGTAGTAGTAGTAGTAATAATAATAGAAAGATCAGAAGTAGCAGCAGAAGTTATTATTACATGTAGAAGAAGTAAAGAAATTACAGTAGTCGGGTCCAAGTTGAAGAAGCATTTGTAGTAATATAAGAAGTAGTAGTAAAAGTATTAGTTGCAGTAGAGGTAGTAGTAGTAGTAGTAGTAGTAGTAGTACCATAGTTGTAGTAGAATCGGTAGAAACAACAGCAGTTGATAGGTTGTAAAAGTATTGTAGTAGTAGTAGTAGTAGTAGTAGTAGTAGTAGAATTCATTTTACTATTTTACACTTACTATTTTTTCTTGCATTAAAAGGCCAGATGGAACTCCGACTATAAAATCAATTCCTATATACACAGGCCTTATAGAGTAGACGTAATGAATATTCATGAGCAGCAGTTTTTGTTAATTTAGTTGATTTTTTTTCGGTAGACAAGCGCTAACATTGTTTTGTAAGGAAAAAAAAATTTCTGTTAGTGCTGTCAGCTGCACACTGAAAGGCAGATAATAATTTTCATTACAGTGGCATTTGAAGTATAGTAAGGACCGAACCTTTAAATAAATATCCGAAAAGTTGATTTTGAAATACGCTTCAAAGGATTTTTCAATACCCGGGGTAATATAAAAGACAATACCAACTACCGGGCGAGACTGCATCACGTACCAATCCATCAAGGAGGAACCATGAACGAATAATTTTCGCTAAATAAGAAATGAGCTTGGCAGTTTTTCATGGCTATCAGGTGTCTCTAATAAGTGATAAGTTTTTAAATGAACCCCCCCAAAAACAAAGCGTATTTTCTACAAAATAATGTAAAATACTTTAAAATATGAAAAGCCGAAAACAGGCCACTCACGTTTTTTTTTTTTGAAAAGCACTATCGTTTTGAAATTACCCCCCCATTTTTAGGAATTTCATTTTTACCTCGTCAGAAGCGCGGCGAGTAGCGTAAACAAAAAAATATGTACACGTCTTAACAAAAACGGTGTTCAAAAAAAGTGCGCTAACTCATCAAACGCGGCACCTTTATTTTGGCTCTTGAGCACATTGTAATATAAAATGGCGTAATTACAATTTTCTCTTGAACTAGCACCTTAATGGTGGCAAAGCTCTAATGGTGTCACCATGTGGAAAAAAAATATGCTTAATCGAACCATTTTTTTTTTTAGAGTGTAACTCGTTTTTATCGGAGAAAAAGTGCAATTGTAAATCTAATTACGCGTTCGATCAAAATCAAATTGATACTTTAATTGACTGGTTGTTCATCTGGAAGTCAAAAAAGAAAGAAGAAGAAGTGATGTTCGAAGACAAAATGTGTAATCAAAATTATATGAAAATATGGTTCCGAAGCATCATGTGCTCGTGTTATACGACAATGCATTCGATATGGAGTGATGGATTATAAGCTAGTTTCGCTGTATCTGGTTCTTTCAAAATCATCCTTCAGTGTGATGGAAGGAATAAATTCGTTTGGATTCGGGCGGTAAATATGGCGTCTGGTTGATTTGTATGAGATGTTCCAAATTCTTGTCAATGATAAAAGTTGTTTGACGTTGGTCCATTTGCGTCCTAAATATATAGTTCCGCCAGTAGCAAATCGAGTACGAGGTAGAGGACACGTTCATTATCTACACATTTTTTTGTCTCAGGGTCAAGACATGGAACTTTGTATGTAGCACTTGTATCTGTACATCGAGTCATCAACGTCGAGATCATAAATTCAAATCATTCGGTGTTTGGGTTATTGGGGGACAATACCTGTTACCAAATCGTCTATTGTTGTTCGTGTGGGTTAGTGCAGTGTGTGGCATGGATGTGTGGCGTACTTGTGAAGAATCATTTCAATCATTTCTTCAGCTACTCTTCATATTTTACCTCATCCTTCTAATCGTTCGGCAAGAAAGTGCAATGTCTCATTAATTTTAACATAATCAAAAAGGGGTAGATCACCTGTTTTACCGCTTCTGAGAAAAGTTTTTGTTTTCTGTTTTCCATTCGCATTTTTTGGCAGATGTAGAAGTTAATCGCTACACTTATGAAACAACTGCTGAGTTTTATTTTTTTTGTCACTTTTATTTCGTTAAATGATCCCTTTCCGAATAGCGTGGATGTCCTCACGCCTGAAAGTAAAAATCGTGTTCTTGCCAGTTTCCCCACTTTGGGTTTTATCCAGATTGCAGTGCTTCTGATGAGCTAATTTGTACCCACATCAGACCCAGCAAAGTCAAATATAAACAGCCACTTTGCGACAAAATTGTAGTTTGATTTTTTTATGGACTTGTTAGTTTTCGTTTGTTCTTCTATGAAAACTCGAAATCCATGTTTTACCCGTTTTTACAAACTGCATAGCGCTTTATCTAAACTTTATTGGTTCATGTGAACCTTATACAGGATTCATTCATTATTTGCCAAAAACAATTAGCAAGAATGGATTTAATGCCTTATTATGCTTAACATTTTTAAACTTGCAAACTCTAGTTTGACTGTATTTAAGGAGGCAATTGTACATTTGTCTTGGCTCGAGTTGCCATTATAAAGAAGCATGAACATATTTTTGTATTTCACACAATTAAATAGTAATTAATTTGCTAGATTCCTGTTTTTTCTATCTTCATCTTCTTTCCAAATGTCGTATACCGTGTTTTTCTTTCTATCACATTAGAACATTACCTGTACAAATCGTTGATCAATATTTCGCTGATTATGTTCGGTTGAATGGTGACTATCGTTTGCTTCATGTAATATGTATGAATGGCGCATCCAGAATCATTGGCACAGCCCATTATATATCAACTGAAACCGCAATGGCCATTAAATGCAATAATGCACTGATAACCAGAAAAGCGCTACCCTCACCGTACATGCCAGCGTAGGTGTGCAATACCCTTCTGGGTCCATCAGGCGTCGATACCTGCGGGCAGGGGGTCGGGCGATCCCGCCCACAATAAAAATATTTGAATATGGAGGGGTCGGGAACATTCGATTCCCCCCCCCCCGCCAATTAATTTGACACTTAACCAATTCATAATATGCAATCGCAAATTATTTGTTTAAAAGGGATTTGTAAACACTGTATAAACAGAAAACAATTAAAAATGGCATACAAATGTATTAACGATAAAATGTGTCAATCTTTTCGGCGCGCTTCGCGTGCAAAATTTGTAATTACAATTTGGGTGCAGATCGCGCCGAAAATTTTGGACTTTTTTGCCTCTGTTTGCCGCCTGCTCACACCACATCGAAGACATGGATGATGCCCTCGCCCTGCGCGCTTCAAGAAACCCAGTTAACACGCTTCACGATCTCACAGGGATATAGCGACTCGCGGTCCGTAAGTAAACACAGATTACATATAAACCTCGCGTTCAATGCCTTGCGACAGGATATGAAAGTGCATTAAAATAATACCTGCTATACAGCTGTCCAGCCAGGTGCGTTGTGTATGGATCAGCAAATGGTCGCTGATACGAGACATGGATATACAACACACATCAACTACGTGATATCATTCGTATGGAATGGCCTTATCAAATCGACTCATATTGGATCACTTACAGCCCGAATGGTGTCTCAGCGCTTCGTGTGGTTGAATTCTTGAAGGCGCGCAAAATTAATTTGGCATTTTAAAGTAATCGTTCGCGTACATTCGACGCATTACGTTACCTTCTATTTAGTGAAATTGACACGAGTGTATTGATGCCAAACAAGTAAATAAATCCTGCCTTGCTGTAGCCTGCGCCCTACATCTGCATGCAAAGATATTATTACTAATCACAATGTAACAAATTTATGATAGAACGTGATGTTGGGAATGTGCATGAAGGTTCATAGTGGAAGAGAAGTAGATGTGCAATGTCTCGGTCTGACCGGAAAAGTCGAATTGAAAGCATAGTGTGAGTATTTCAAGGTAGCTAAACGAGCGATTTGAAGACCGCACACATTTTGGTCATTTTCATGAGCATTCTGTGTAAGATATTGTTTTGGTAACGCTTCAAAGCGTAGAATTAATTACTTAATCAATCAAAAAAATGAGTACGATAATAAAAAGCACGAAGAATGAAAGTACGAACTTTAGAGATAGAAAAGGGAATAGGTAATGGGAAATGAAGAAGAAAAAAAAGAAACAACAGAAATAAGAAAAAGAACAAGGGGAGAAGAGAGAAAAGAAGAGAGAAGAAGACAGAAGAAGAAGAAGAAGAAGAAGAAGAACAAAGAAGAAGAAGAAGAAATGATGTGTGTGGGAGGTGGGAGACATCCACTTACTTCTCCCGGAAGTGATTTTTAACAACAACAAACAACATCAGGAAGATGACTGGTTTTATTATGAGATCAAATCAAGGATTAAACAGATTAGCTACATTTTAATACTGATATCTTTGTCTCTTGACAGGTTAAAACAAGGGTAATCTTGTTTTCATTCTTTTTTTATTTCCATAAACATCTAGGCTTCTTTAACAGTACCCGCATGCCATTAAAAGTGCATTTTAAGTAGAAACGGTATCTTAATTTTATCAAAATAAATCTAATTCGTACTACATAAATCGCAGTGTCTATAAAGTAAAGAGAGAACACTGTTTTATCTTTCTTATTTCTCTCAAATTATGCCTGTATTGTTCAACTGGACAGACAGCCATCACGAACAATATAAACTAAATTCGTGAGAAATCTACGCATTGTTTGCCTTCATTCTATGTTTGACTCTAACATAGAGAAAGTACAAGAAAAGTCAGCATATTGATTAGACTATTTCTTTTCTATCATATTTCGCTTAATAGTCGGGCAGATGATCAAATAAACTATACCATCGTCAATTCATATGCACACGTGTTTTTTCTCCACTCCTCGCCCATAGAAAGGAAAATGCGTCGATTTTATTTTAAATACTGTGCACATCAGTAATATCTGTCTGAGCGCGAGTGACTTGTTGGTAGATACTTTGTCACACGGTGAGTCAAGTCCAAAATCGACGTGACCTTCGCGCACTTGTATATGGACCATTTAGTCTGCGTGCTAGTGTCGATAGTTTTGTGCACTCGCGAAGATGTCAAGAATGTACTTTGTGTAATTGCGTGAGGGATAAACCTCCATTAAACAATGGCGCAAGGTACACTCATTGATGTTTTTCTTTTTTTCTTCCCAATCCCTTAAATTACGGATCGCTAATGTTAAATTGCAAACTCGCGGGAATACACCGGACCTCGTAAAAAGGGGGGTTAAATCACGGCACATGTGGTTTAGCACAATTAACACATCGTTACTTTTATCTAGTTTAAGGTAAGTCCAACGCTAATTGTGCAACTTTGTCCCACGCGTTATCCGATAAATAATTTGTCCAGTAAATTAATTACGAAGACTCAGGTCTCAATTATTTTTTCATGTTTTTGGTTAAAGGTTCTGAATCTGAAACAAAAACAATGAAAATAATTTAGATGAAGTCCATTTTCGTAATTAATTTATGCAGAAATGATTTGTCAGTAACGGGTGGGACAAAGTTGCACAATTAGCCTGGACTTACTCTTAAAGATAAGGCTACATATAAAATGACAGAATTAATTTTAGATTCAGAATTTGTATCAAAAAGAATTTAACAACCTGTTTATTATATATAAATATATAATGATATATATATAAAACGTTCCACGGCCTGGGTTCGAGATACAACAGCCATTTTTTTAAATAAGCAATAGGCCTATAAGATATCAAATTTAACTGTAGTTCATACATTTTCCAATTAAGTTTAAATTGCTACACAATGAAGTACAGGCTTTTCTTCCCATTGGACGTATTTTTTTCCCACCCTCTCCCCACTTATAAAAAAAAAAACTTAACGCCATTTTCTTTAGTCTGTCTGTTAGCTTGTTGTTCTCTCTCTGGTTTTCATTTAGCTGTTTGTCCTTGGTTTGTACTTATTGATTATTGATTGTCTTTTCAGATAAGTGAGGAGTTTTAGAGAATAACAACAATTCAATGTAAGTACCGATGACGGTTCAAATTACAATTCCGATTTATGTTTTCACATTTTACGATGAGAACAGGTATGGGGAATAAATACTACATTCCAATCTTATGCCGAAATGACTCCCTTATTTCATCAAAGTTTAAAAATATCTCAAGTTAATCTAATCTAATTATTAAGTTACGCATACCTGTAGGCAATTACGTAATCCTCCTGTCTTGCCGCTTATCACCACTGCTATTTTCACAAATCCTAGCGCTTCCGCGTTAAGTCCATTTACCCGTTGCTCGAGCTTCTTGAAAATCAATGGGGTTAACACGCAAGGCCACATCCGATTCGCATAGCTAGGGTAATTGACATATGTCGTAACACACAGTCGTTGTATATTCACTCAAAAGCCTGCCTTATAAAATGTCAATCAAACATGAGGACTCCGCGGTAGACTACATTGCTGTAACAAAAAGATGTAGCGCGAACGCAGAAACGAAGGAGCTGTTTTTACGATTTGCTGGTAAGCCAGCCATTTGACAGTAGCCACGGACAATAACCGGCTCTTGAGCGTGCGTCTAGCTGGTCGTACTGTTTCTGGAGTGACTGACAAGATGCCTTCAACGTGCTCTTCTGTTTTGTATGCTGCCTTGGGCCTTAACAGCTACGCGCGAGAAAAATAGGAGAAGAAGCGAAATCATCTTTTTTTCCAAATGCTCAAAATGACTCCTCACTTCAGTAGCGGAAATGATCTCAATCCGTAACGATGTCGCGCCCGTGTAATTTGCAACTAGCTTGATTGGTACTGCATGGCAGGTGCTAGGCATAAAGATTTAATACGTGCCATTAGCTAGCAGAACCGTAGTGACAATCATTTATGTGTTCTTGATGTCTTTCTCTGTCCCTTTTTTATTCAATAATAAAAGAATCCATTTTGATATATAAAATACAACTTACTACCCGGAGACAATTACCCCCCCCAAAAAAGAAACAACACACACACACAAGAAGACGATAACAATTCTTCGCAGCAACATGATATCTTTAGTTTTATCAAGAGTTATACCCGCTTAGTAATCCTTGATTTAAAAGTTGGGCAGGCTTGTACAGATTGTAATGCTCATTTTGTGGATGCCGCTTCCTCTTTCATACTCAACTTATAATGATGTTATGCAACGTCTGTATAAATATCCTGTGGTTTCAACAACTCTTCGACTAGAGAAACAAACTATTGAATAAACTCAATAGAATTATGTTTACGTTCGAAACAAATGTGAAAGACATAATCGCGTTTGCATGAATTTTTTTTTCAAAGCTTAGGGATTGATGCTTTTTCAATCGCGACCAACGCCATTCTAATACCTTGCTGGCCAGCAATACGTAAATGTATCATGCAAGTTCCTTTGTTTTCCGTAAAAAAGAAAAAAAAAAAAAATAATATTCAAAATGCATTTCCGTAATTCGAAGATTGTGAAATGATTTAGTACTGACATGCTTAAATTTAACTGGCTTTTGTTGGATGTGAGAGGAGAAGAGCGATTTCCAGTATAAGACGGCATAAGCAACCGCCTTGTCGTTTTCGCCCCGATCAGCCCCTCATGTCTACTATAAGTCATTACACTTTATCAGTCTCTATTAAAAACGAATCCATTAGGAAAATATATATGTTCTTCATTTTATAATCACATACCATACGGCATGCTTCAAATTACATAACTTCGCTGCATCATATATACGGTGTGCACTTTTTTATGGTGTCAAGTACATAACAATTGTTATATTCCAGCTCGGATGCAATTTCTGATTATAAAGAAAATATCTTTTTGTGAAAGGTATAACTTGTTCATCGTTGACTTACTCTGTCCACTTTCACTTATGTTAGTGCGTCGTCTTTTTCGGCGAGTGCATGTATGACATCATATAAATTATGTGGAGTCAACTTTTAAAGTATACAGATATTAATACAAATACTTTCACGAAAAAACGGGCCTAACTTGCTTATATTCACTACAAAGATTTTGGTAACCATGTTGCACTCTTGCAATATTCATCAATCAAACCTACAAAAGATGTTACTTTAATTTAATTTATATATTTTAGCGATTATGCAACTAGTTCAAGCCATATTACAATTACAAGAATTGATGACGTGTATATGCTGGAATGTATATCAGGTTTTTTTAAAGGAACATAAAATGCAAGCTTAAAATAAGCAATGAACTGTTACACGAGAAATGGATTTCAAACTACCATACAAACGTCCCACGATTTTCTCCCTTCATTGTGTATTTTCTTGGATGTTTATATTCTCAATCGACACATGCTTGAGCGAAATGTTCATAGCACAAACCTTCTGTTCATTTCACGCTCGCACTTTTTGAATCGTTTACAATAATCCTAACTGGCATAATTTAAATTTAAAGTTATTCTTATTTGGCTTGCATAAATGCCAAGCTTAACGAAATAAAACAAGTCCACATTTCAATCCTATTCCTCATAGTTTTATTCTTTTATTTGTATATTACTCGTAGTTTGGCTTTTTTTAACTATAATATACTGTACAAGCTATAATATTGAGCTAACATAAAATCTCAATTGTAATAAAGGTATAAATCATAAAGACAAGAATACAGCGAAATTTACATTATTTCATTTCAAGTAGTTCGCTTTACATCGAAACTGTTTGCAACCAAGCATGGTCCTTTTTTTTCCAAAAAGGAAGGAGCTGTGGGACTTGGAGATTTGTACTCGGATTTCATCAAATTTCCGTTTTCCGGCAAATTGGGAATTAAACGGCGCCAGGCATTAGTCCCCGGATGTAG